>LQNK01000689.1:0-11628 GCA_001586405.1 Phoebis sennae | reverse complement strand
ACCAATAGTACGCATTAGACGTATATTTAGACCAATTTTTTATGCAGGTCTACGGTGCGAGGTTGGCTTAATTCAAGCTAATACCATTCTGAAAATGTATATATTATCCTAAAGATTTAAAAGAATTCTGAAATGGAGTGAAAGCATTGTCTGACAAGCCAATTATTTATTCCTTTAGTGCACAAATTGTGCGGTAAATCACGCATATTGTTTAAGAGACGATTATATAATTTATACGCCATGTGAAACACATTATGTTGAGTCACTTTTGTCATGGAAAATTTATTTGCAAATTTTTTCGTAAATGCTTTCTGATAATTTTATTATTTTTCTTAAAAAGGTTATATTTGTTCACGAAAATCTGTCCGCATATAGAGAAAATAATGGGAAAAGCAAACAAAACTTACAATATCAGAATTTGTTAACTACAGACCAAAACGGGATCGAATAAACCTATTCTGTTACATAAAGATTCTTTCAATTTCAACTGAGTCTCTTTGAACATAATGAAGCGATATCTAGTTTCGTTAAATCCACGAAAGATAATTTTCAGCACAGCTGCAGCAAGGAGTTATTGCCACCCGCGACCCGCTTACGTGCTTAACATTTATTCCAACTGTTTGCTTTATGATGTCCTGGTGTCTCGAGGATGTTTACATCTTGAGCATTTCAATTATTTTCAAAAAGTTCTTTACGCTGTTGTTTTTATTGTATTATTTTTAATTCAATGAAGAAATCTTTCATTTAAGCTCGAAAATAAGATGTGTATACACGTCAATCACTTTCTTAATTTAAGCTCTTTTATCAAAGAAATTGTATTTTCCAGGAAGTATTAGGTTTAATACCTACTTATGCTGAATATTAACATACAATGCCTTGTAGGTATAAGACATTTACCAAATATGCTTTAAATTTCTACTATGTTTTATTTGTTTTTTCTTTTGATATGCCTTATCGTAATGTTGGCAGAATACTTGTAACCCTTGTGTTCTTTTCCTGAAATAATTTATACACCATATGTTCTTAAGATGGACTTTAGAAAACTTTGTCGAATTCACGATATATTCACTAAATACGTTCTAATAGAGCTAAACTCGTTATAGAGAAATGTCTTTCGCAATAATATCCATATTTCAATACTTGTGTCTTTTTACCGAACAAATAACACTCGAACACAATAAATAAACAATAACTTTTTTATTCCGACTGGATGGCGTAAATAAATAATATTTTATGATACATAAGCTCGTAATAACCGACATAAAAATTTGAGTATTGCAGATATTCAGTAATCAAATTGTAAACGACTTTATATTGGGGTAAGTGTTGAATAAGCCATTTGATGCTTCTGTTTGCGTTTATTAGATGAAAAAATATTGTAGTAGGAATAAACATAGATCATACTATGAATATAGATATATTTTGTGATATTGCTAATGAAATAAAGTTGAAATATTTTTTTGTTTATTGAAACGCGTAGTATTATGGAATTCTCTATGAGTATAATAGTCAGGTTCTTGAGAAATGTCTATAGGTTGTCTAGATGACTACAAAGCGGGTAAAACTACGCGGCTGTACCTCTTGTGACTACCTAGTGACTTAATATCGGCGTAAGTCTATATATATCATAGTATTAAATCGGCAATTTATTTATTGGCCTTTATAAATTACATTCGCAATGAAACAAACCTTCGTCGAAGTTTGACAAAGAATAATGGAGCAACTATGAAGATATTGCTTCATTAACATCGTTCATGAGCATCGTTCACGGAGGGTGGACGTACAAAAGCTTAAAACATAGAACCCTATTAGATTTAATAATGGAATCCAATGGTAAAATTTTCAAAATCAGGAGCCTGGAGGATTCAACAAACAATAAAAAAACATAATCTGTCCTCTTTATAATATTCGTGTAGAAAAGAGCATGTCATTGATAGTCGAATGCAAGACAATATTCTGCGGTAAAGTTGAAAAATAAGTAGAAACTAATAAGCGAGCAACAATTTAAGAATTTGCTCATTCCACGATTCTCCACAAGCGCTCACCGCTTCAACATTTCGATGTCTCTCCGCGCGCCGTGATTCCATTACCATTGTATTCCTTAAATATATACAGAGAAAACGCTCCGTCTGACTGATTCAAATTAAACGAATTGATTATATTTTGTGATCTGATTAGCGTTGGGAATAATTTAAATTGAAAAATTATATTTCTACAAACAGAAAACGTGTTTTATACAATTGTGTTAACACAATTAGTACAATTGTGTGATGTGAAAGTAGTTTCATACCAGTGGTATTTGCAATAAAATCGAATATCTTATTTCTATATTCATTATAACCAAATTGGTTCTCCAAATTTTATCTAATCTAATCGTCTATATCTTCGTCCAATACGTATTTATCAATATACTTTTTATCATTAGTTCCAAAACATGCCTTTCTTCTCCGCTCTAAGTTTTCCTCCAATAGCTTATAATAAAAGGGGTATAAGAGGCGACAGAGGATAATTCTGCCGTATGACAATTTCAGAAATAAAAGAATGGAAGCTGAGCAATGCACGGTTGGGCCAAGCTCGCACCGGTGTAATTACGACCCTCCCAGCCGAAGACCGGCGTGAAGCAGTATTGCACTGTGATTCGTACGGTGAGTGGCCTGGAGGCCTGTATTCCCATCCCATTCCTCTTCCATCCTGTCCCATGAAGCCTATAAAGCATCTGCGACACTTTCATGTTGTAGATGTTCATGGGCTGTGATCAGTCACTTAACATCAGGTGCTCCGCTTCCCTGCTGTAGTTTAAAAAAATTCAATGTACAGACAATCGTAAATTCATTTCAAAAAGAAGTGTAAATGCACCCGAGCGCAACAGCTAGGTCTGTAAGATGCGCTGACCTACATTGTTTTAGGGCACGACGGAGCATTTTACACGCCTCAGAAGTGCTTGCTCCAGCACTATTTCGTTCTAAAAATCCATATTGTTGAGTTACCGCCCATAACAGCTCAGCGGTTATTTCTTCAAGATGTCGCGAATTATATTGGATTGTTGCTTTTGATTTGACGTTAAATAAATTTTGTGAGGAACTTTGAGTTTTGGAACCTGAGGAGATTAATATAGGATTATGAGGACACTTTCTCACGATCTTATAATTATTGTATATCTTCTAATAATTTTTTGATATATTATTTCTGCGTTTACTAGCCGCGCCACCAGTTTCACGTGGCAACTCCTCGATTCAAAGTAGGCTATACGTTATTCTGAATCCTTACCTACAAACACACCAAGTTTCTTCGATTCAGTAGTTTTTGCGTGAAAGCGTAACAAACTCACGTTCATACATCTCCATGAACTTTCGCATTATAATACTAGTAGGATTACGATAAAACTTTATCTGCTTGTGAGGATTATGTTTGACACTTAAGGTTAGTTATACTGGTACAGTCTTCTAAGTAATCCAGAGGTCCAAAGAGAGTGCAGAACGTGACAGGGAACGTGATAAGCCCTCTCGTTGCGGTAGGCACTCTGCAGAAGTGATCTACGTCAATGACTGGATCACACTTGCCTCTATTGTTGCCAAGTGCATGTTAGGGCTATGTGTACTCAATTAGCTTGGAGGAACACACACACGCCACCGTGCGCCTTCGGAGTTGGGCTGGTATGCAATAATGCGCGCGTGGGGACACCGTGTGCATTCCTTCTGGGGATCCCGGAGTCCCCCGACTTCTTACGCAAATGAGTTCTGTCACCTTAACGATTTGTTCCCTCTTTATTTTTATTTCATTAAGTACATTTGTTATTTTACCCTAGGTTGCTGAACACCACTAACTCACGAACTAACATGACAATAAAAGTTTAAGAGCTTTCAATCAGCCAGAAAACCTATATAGCATGTTTAAACGATTCCTGACTCCTGGCGGCTCGCCAAGACTTCACGCACCATTGCTATGAGCTCCTGACCTCGGGATCAACTTCCTAGATGCCTTTTATTACGCCAAATTAGTTGATGGTTTATTTTATTGCTGTGGTTTCATATGGGGATAGTTTGAATTAGTTATTTTGGTCAAGTTATGTTTGTGATAAATGGAACGGCGATTATTTTTAATGATATGAGAAAAACAGACGTTAAAATATACAATATTTGTTAAACTCATGAAAATTATCTACAGTAACAGGGAAAACTTTGTTTGTTTGGTTGTAATGAAATGCTCAAAAATTATTGGAACATTTTAAAGATTCTTTAACCATTCGAAAGCTACATTATCCACGAGTAACGTAAGCTATATTTTATAGTTATATAAAAAAAAAATATGCTACGGGAGCGAAGCCGTGTGGATTAGCTAGTAGTGTATACAATGCAATAATTATCGACTATATTACAACATTTCAATCTTTCGACTTTGACTAATTCATCACCCTGACTCATGACTTTATTTTATTCGTCATGTTTCCAATAAAAAGTAAGGAGGAGAACGGCGAAAAATACTTAAAATGTTTCATCTTCAATGTGGCAAATTTTGATTCAGGTCTTTCAACGGTTCACCGTAAATCCACAGAAGCAGCAAATAAAGCCGAGTGTACACTCGCTCCATCAATCATCAGCGGAAATCGGTTAAAACGAAACGGGAGACCATTAGTTACACCGTTTGAGTAATTGCACGGAGATTGTTGCGCTCGCAATACTTTCCAATTCTTGAGCGTTTCTTGGATGTGTGAGCTATTTTTAATTTTGTCTCGCAGAAATCGCTCTAAGCGATAAGACCGCCTTTTGTGTGTTATGTTTAGTTTTTTAAGTTTTATGTAAAAGTATTTACACACAATACAGAGTTAATTCATTCATTATGATGGAAATCAATATTTGAATATAAAATGTGTGGCTAAAACATATAGTTACCGCACAAATTGAATCGTCCTAACGCCAAGAAAATTTCCACAATTTAGCTGGTAATGCATTTGATGCATTTATTCATTTGCATTTCTATTACAAATATATTACAGAACATTAGCGAAACAAGTGAAGAGCATACCACTATCTAAAAGGCCGGCAACACATCCACGAGACTGCGGGTGTTGTGGGTGCTTATGGGCGGCGTTGACACCTCACTATAAGGTGGATCGCCTGTTCTTTTGCACCTTTCTCCTATAAAAAAAGACTATCCCGAACAAATAGCAAGAAACTGTCACAAAAACCGTTTATATGAATAGTGTGTCAGAATTCCGATATTCACTTGCCTGATCCAAGTTCGCTTGTAGTGTGAGATTTTCAATCTAAGTTTGCGGGAGTTGTGGAAGAATTGAATTTCGCGAGAAATATTATTAGCTTACAGTGATATCTCTTTGTTGCAGTTTTCCAGTTCGCGCGGATCAGCTATGAGCGATATGTGAGATTACAAACACTGCAGAGGTATTTTTTATGACTGAAAATATTATAGTTATATTTCTTTAGGGTGTTTAGTTGTTTATAGTGGGTAAATTCGCCTGGACATTCAGGATTAAATCAGAAAATATGGGTTGTATAGCATCCCCAACCGATAGCGGTCATGTTGGCAAATCTTAACTTTTTTAATTTAAATGAAACCAGCCAGGAGATATTATACGACACTTTCTAATCTTTTAAATGACATGATGGCAAAAATTGTGTTGTGTTGGTTCACAAATGCGAAATGCGAATGCGGTTTAATGTTTAAAAATCTTAATAAATTTTTATCGACTTCACACGGGAATCGCCCCCGCGAAAGCTGAAACTATAGTCAAAGACACAACCACTACTTAAGTCCCTCTACGTATGGCTAGACGTATATGTGAACGTCGTCTATCGATGGATGTCGAATGCATCGGCAGACTTAAATTACTCTCTACGGCTCTCTACTCGTCTACGGATAGACATATTACCCCGTCGTAACGTCCGTAGACGACATCGGCAGAAGACGTGTATGTGTCTGCTGATGTGTAGAGGGGTTTTATACCAAAGAGACAGTCACGGAACGTATGGAACATTTTTAATAACACAGACTTCATGAAGAATTTCTTCGCCTAACCCAATCCATTTGGCTATTAACACAAGTACAAAGTATCTATGCATCTTCACCTTGAAATTAATATTCCTAAATTGCATGCTGCGAGACTAGTAGCAAGACAAGTGGACTCTTTCTAGTTTAAGATCATACTATTGTACACCTACCATGTTTTTTGCAAATGCAAGAATAAATGAATGAATAATAACACTTCTCAATGTGTTTCTTTTGTATTAAATGTTTTTTACAATTAGCGATCTATTAACGCAAGTCAAGCTGCAAGTGGAAGCCATTAAAAATAACTAATACACACATTATTATAACTTAACGTTTCACAATATAAAACAGTCTTCAAAGGCGAGTTGGGAACAAAGTCGGGTGGGAAATGTAAAACTCAATAACTAACTTCTGGACGCCTTTAACGTTTTATTACCTAACTCGAAAATTCTTTCGCTGTATTCAGTTTCAGCACTTGAAGGAGTTAATTCCTCGAAATAATTATGCACTTTATATTTTAATAATAATTATAGAAGTTATATCTGGTTTCGAGTTCTAAAAACGGTCTTCTTTTAGTATCGATATTAAATTTCTTTTCGTAAGGTGTGGGTTTTAGTTTCCACTTATATGCATTAATTTATGTAAGAATTAAATAATTATGTAAGACCAGTTCAAAGTCCGTGGTAGATATATGTTTTTTCCTTTGTATATGGTAAGGAATACTAAATGTGCGTTAAAGATGTGAATATTTTAAAATTAGAATTTGTTTATTATAATTATATACTATACCACTGTGCTATAAGTTTTCGAAATTTGCGTTCTCCTGATAGATATAATATAAACCAAGTTTTCTAAAGAATTGAAATTATTATCTTGGTTAGTTTCATAGTGTTGGGAATTGTTTCCAATGATACACATCACTTGCACGTACATGTTTATTATCCAATGTTCCGTAACAGTCTAAGCCCAATACAATACTCACAACCCATTTTATAATAGTCAATGACACACCATTCAAGAGAGGGTAAATGACAATATCATAAACAATTATATATTTCGTTATGTTTACTTAATGTCTATTTCCAATAATAATTAATAACAATATTAGATATTATACAAAGTTGACTAATACATTTAATACTTAAACATTCAAGACTAAATACAAAATAATACTCAATAATCAATTATATAGATGGCACCACTGTTTTATACTATCATGACATTGACATTTCAGTTACTGTAAACAAATGTTACTAACAATAGTTAATATCACTATCTTTAATAAAATTCATATATTAAACGAGTCCACATAGACTCTATTATAAATAAATCATAAATAAAAGTTATTATAAAGTGCAGTATCAGCACTTTGATCCAAAGTTATTTTGAAATAAATTTTAGTATTAAGTTGACTTCCAAATATTTTATCGACCAATAAATAATGAGTATTAGTAAATATAAGTTGTTGTAATATACTTTTTTAATGTAATAAAAAGTTCTTAAAATTTTGCGTAATCTTTAAAATATATTTTTGTCTTTTGTATAAAAAAAAATAACGCGAATCATGTATAGGCAAGAAACATGTTTCCTATTTGTAATAGTTCTGTGTAAATTAAATTATATCTAACCCTTCGTTATTGTACGTAATCGAATACTTTCCCTAATGGATATGGGCTATGTAAATATCGAAAATCAAACTTGGTTCAATATCGATTTTATTTGTTGTCTCACGGGAACAATAGTCAAACCTTATCGGGATTTTGAGATATTTACATAAATATATTATATTTGATTGGTGAAATTTGACTCTATTTATATGAATTGTAAAACTTTGACATGTATCTATTGTTTGCGAGTAAACTTATAATATGCATTTAAAAATTATTAAAAATTGGATATAGGTATTATATTAATAGAATTAAAATTTGCACGTCTGGTATGCAGGCAGAATGTATCAAGCCTTATGAAACTAACCACCAATTGTATTACATTACATTACATTTTGCCGAAAATGAGCTTCGTCTCTTCCAGCTTCTGTCTTTCCATGCAAATAGGATCTGGTTAAATTTAAGGTCAATGTGAATAGGCATTACATGAAGAAGTGTGTTCCATCCTAGACCATGTTATGACTTACCACCAGGTGAAACTATGGTCGAACATTTCTTTATTGCGGTATAAAAAAATGATTTCTATACCTTCCTACTATATTAACACCCATATTCACAAAAAATACTATGAGCTCTCACAGTGTGCGTCAACGCACAGGGTTCATTAACCTATTCGGAGACAATACTTGAGAGGTTAAAATTTGGAACGCATTGTAACTTCACATAGAATACGGGTGCTACTTTGCCATAGATATTAGATAGAAAAATAAAAACTTTATGTTGTTAGAAAATTTCTATATAAAGAAAAACACATTTTTACTTTTGCAATTCAATTATATTATTATGAATTTTAAATTACAACATTATCTACGACCGGTTTCGAATATCATTGTCTACCTGATTGATTTATATAAATACAGTGGAATTAAAACAGTAAAGAAGTGTTTTCCTCTAACTGATGTGCAATTCCATCAAGAAGCAACAATATATAGGTTGTTAGAAAATATAAAAAAAGTGTAAAGATATTCTTTAACCTTTGATTTTCTCCCTCTCTGTCCATGGCTTTTAAATCTATAAAAAATTCTTTAAATACAACTCTTAATCAAAAAATTCTGGAAAGTTCTATTGATTCCGATTCCAAGGATTAATCCTGAAAAGGGAAAAAGTGAACGCTATTTATGAGCAATTTCTGTAGAAAAAGCTATTCCAATTATTTTTAAATCAAATTTAGAATCGGACATTACATGTAAACAATTCAAGAACGTGGGCTTAACATGACGCCCCTGCATACTCATTAATATTTCAGAATACGATCAGTTACAGCATACGATACGACATGATACGATATCGGACGATATACAACGGCGCTATAATGGCGATATAATTTAATACACGTTGACGTTTTCACATTTTCCATAAAACATTATATTTGTATTATGAACGGATATATTATAATTTTTTAAATAACATTTAGACGATCTGTAACTAATGAACTGTCATCTTTTGCCGGAGTCACATCATACATATGTCACTAATTATTCAGGACTAAGTGTGTTGTTATAAATGTTTATTTGTGGTGTTTTTGTGTATTCTGTAAGGATTACGTGTTTTATCTATATATCTCCATCTATCTATTTACTTATTTTTTATATAGTTAGTTTGGAAATATGACTTTCTAATTTATGAGTTTTTAAACTTTTAAATTTTATATGATCAATCGCCATTATCCAACCTATAATATGTTAATTGATTTGTACATTAAAACACTTCACTAGTCCCACATTCGTATATTTTCTACACTATATCAATTATTTATTACAAATAAGACCGGTTTCGAACACCATCTTCAGTAATTTTGAAGTGTTTTAATGTAAAAATCAATCAAGATGCAGTTCCATCAAGAGGTAACGATACAAAATATAAATTATATAATATTATGTTAATTTCGCGATTGTAGCACCACGCTGTATGACATAAAATTTTGGCTGAAAAGTCGTATCGTGTGATGTGGAAGCGCTCATAAAAGAGTGATTACACCCACAGAAGGGGTTATGAGTGGAAGCAATGAATTATCTAGCGTCATTAAAAATGCAATGTTCAATACACACATACAAGTAATGTATGGGAAATTAATGTTCTTGGTTATTGTATTTTCTATTTTCAACCCACTTCCAAAATAACGAGACTCAATAAATGTAATGAAAAAATAATGTTTTGTTGAATGGTGTTTGATGGAAGTTATACTTTAATTTACAGTATTACTAGCTTTCCGCCCGCGGCTTCGCACGCGTGGACTACTATTCTATCTTTCAAGTTGGATCAGTCTGCACAAGGTGTATAAAATTTGGTTAAGATCGGTAATTTATATATTAAGGTTTTTGAAAATGTATGGGACTTTTCGAAATAAAATAAAATTTCATGTAAATTTTAGTAGAATCTAAATAAATGTTTAACATGACTATCTAAAATTAGCAATGCTCATAATAATTTTCTGATCAGGGTCGAACCCACACCCTCTAGCACGATATAATATTACACATTAGCTGTAGTATAATATTATATATATAGCCTATGTTACTCGTGGATAATGTAGCTTTCGAATGGTGAAATAATTTTTAGTTTTTGAGCTTATTCATTAAAAAAAAAAAACAAAGTTTAATATTAGTGTCAAAGTCAAGCGAATATAAATTAAAATTATTACGTAATATTAAAGTTTAAAATTGAATTAACTGAAAGATACTTTAGATTCAACTCACTGAATGGTGCAAGATCGAACGAGATTTTGTTCCTCCTAGAACAAGTTCTCACCTCTAAGAAATCCAATTTCAATTGATGGTTATCAACGTCTATTTCATCCCGTAATTATTATAAGAAAATGTTTTTATAAGAAAAAATTATACTTAGATAAATTATGTGTTTGTTACTGAAACAACTCTACGTATTTTATTACGAAACTAGCTGTGCTCCGCGGATCTGAGTTCCCCGTTCCCGTGGGATTCGATTATAAACCTTTCTTATCGGATGCCTACGTCATACAATCTACCTGCATGCCAAATTTCTGCCCGATCCGTCCAGCGGTTTGGGTTGTGCGTTGATAGATCACTTTAATGCAAAAAAACTTCATATAGATTGTGGTATGGTGGTTTTAGCATTAAATACAAAAGTATTTAATGCTAAAACATAGGTATATTGTAATTATATATTGTGTATTTGTATTTTGTTATTTTAATTTTAATGTTATCTTAACTTACGGTTAATTTTTCAATGTAATTTATTATTTAACTTTGAATACGGCTTAAATTTATTTAAATATTAAATTAAAATGGGTGAAAATTAACGTATCAATACTAGTACTATTATCAATGCGTAAGTTTGTTTATGTATTGTTAGGAATTGTTTCCAATGATACACAGCACTTGCACGTACATGTTTATTATCCAATGTTTCGTAACAGTCGGAGAGAAATACAACACTTACAACCTATTTTATAATAGTCAATGATACATCATTTAAGAGAGGGTAAATGACAATATTCATGTTAACAACTACTTCATGTCAATTGACAATAATTAATAACAATATTAAATATTACACAAAGTTAACTAATGCATTTAATACTTAAACATTCAAGACTAAATACAAAATAATACTCAATAATCAATTATATTGATGGCACCACTGTTTTATACTATCATGACATTGACATTTCTGTTACTGTAAACAAATGTTACTAACACTCGGCCTTTCCTGACTTACAATATTACGGCCTCGTAATTATATCATTGAATTCCTAAATAACATTAATATGTTAAATAATAATTCCATATTCATTCGACTAGAAAATCATCACCAAAATTGATATTTTAACCATTCTTACCGCTACAAAGAACAGTTTTTAACAAAAACAATACTGCAGTAATATTACAATCTCAATATAGTATTCAAATCACTTAACAATACAAAACTTTACCTGAAATATATTAAGGTTGATTAAACATTTAACAACAAATTTATT
>LQNK01000688.1:275565-304171 GCA_001586405.1 Phoebis sennae | reverse complement strand
TTATTAAAAAAGGAGTGTTTCATGAAATGAGTATTTGCGCCTGATGACCAAAAAAATCCTAGTTTGGGGCCCACTGCCACTGTGCAGTAGATCCTTTAGTTTTAATTTATTTAATGAAAGATTTATCCTTTGTAAATGATTTCATTAAGAAAAAACGGATATTCTTCCAGTTACGAGATAGCGGTAAGCCTGAAGGGGGCGTCAGCGTCCATGGGAACGTTCACACAAAGCCAGAGTTCGTATCTGCCCAAGGAAGTCTTATGGGGACATCGATTCCCATCTGTTGTGAGGTATATTTTTACTATTTTATTTTTTAAAGAAATCTTACGTCTAAATATATGCTTTATTTAATTTTTTTACAAATAGAGCCAATTACAAGAGATACAAACTATCATTAAAGAAGATTTAATGTTAGACTACATTACTATCACTAATTGCTCATGGATATAATATAAAACAAAAAAATAGAAATATAACAAAAAAACTAGTATTCAAAACGTATCGTAGAAAAATCAATAATCATACTTTTTTAATCTTGTTCGAAACATAGATTCCTTATAGTGTCAAGTCCTCTTTTTTTATTCACAAGAAGCTATGAAAATAATATAGTAAACCTTAAAAAGAAAATAAATCTTAAAAAATATGCCCTACCTATGTGAAATTGAAGCCAATTTTATTTGCTTTCATTGGCGAGGATAAAAGAAACTCATGAAAGTAATTGTTCTCAGATACGATACGAAGAAACAGAAGTACGTGATAGAACATCACAAGCTGGACGTAACCGAACCCGTCGACACGCCCCACTGCAGCGCTTATGAATTGGAAAGGTTTGTTCTTATCTTTTTATCTATCCCTGGATTCGTAATAATGTATTTTGAAGACCCGACTGGCGCAGTGGATGTGGCAATACGCCAGATGTAGTGGGTTCGATCCCCACGAGTAGAAAACTATGTGATGAACATTGTTTTTACTGTCTGGCTGTTAATAAGTTATGTTAATAAGTAAAAAAAGTATGTTTAAGTATGTCTATCAGTTATCTATTTTCCATAGCTTTACTAAATTTGGGACTAGGTGGCACTGTGTTAAATGTCCCTGAATATTTTTTTACGTATAAAGGCGTTATGCTTTATTTACTTCCTTCAAATATATATATGCAATACACAAAACATTATTTGGTGATTATTGTCTAATTTTTATTTTTTCTTCAATTTTTATTAGTACCATTGTCTTTATATTACACAATTGTATTATATACCTACCATGTTTTTATGCAAATGAAATAATTTGGATTTGAAATTTACCTTTTAACTTTCTACGCTGATAAGAATAAAATACATAGAGTTTTGTTAAATGAATAAATTTTTTGTTTATAGTGGTTCGAAATGTTCCGAGAAGTATTCAGAGCGGCCTGGCACGCCGGGGAGCTTCAGTGAGAAGGTGTCATCGTTCCACCTGCAGAGAACATCGTCTTTTAAGAAGAAATACAATAAAATGTAATTATTCATTCATTCAACATTTGGATGTTGAGAAATGGAATGGATATTGAAAAATGTCTTGTAAAATGTCGTCTGTGCTGTTGTAGAGATAAATAAATGATTTTTCTTAAAAAAAAAAAATTAATCAAGATTTTTCTTATAAATAGTGCATTATTTCGGGCTTTTTGTTTAAGGACTTTTATAAATATTTGATGTATGAAAGATGTAACATTATTTCTTCATTCAAGACTTGGATCTTGAGAAATGGAATGGATATTGAAAAACGAGTAGATCAACTTTCTCTGCTATGAAATCGTGTTATTATGTTACATTAATAAACTATGGTGTTATATTATTTAAATATCAGTGTGGTGCAATAAATAAAAAGATATTCAAATGCGACTTTTGTTTCATTTTTAATCGACACCCTAAACACTTCCAACCTTTTTCACTTTCACACGTTGTAGTGTGATTGACATACAAACATCCAAATTTTCACATTTATAACACTAGTCGTTAGCAAGATGGTCCCTTACAGGTTATCCTTGTGTGTGTGTAGGTATAAAATATAATGTTAACTTTGCTTCATTATAATCAATCAATTTTATTGTCAATACATATACCAGGATTACACCGGGAAAATTATCTACAAATACATTGCTCGGTTTTATTATAAGGCGCGAAATCTTTATCTTTATATTTAATCTTAACCGCTGTACATAAGTACCAATTGCATATTGAGTATTATTAAACTATTATAAATTATAAAAAAAATTGCCAAAAAATAGAACCGCTTCCTACTCTTCTTCTCCACTTCCTCGCTCTAAAAAGTAGAAAATAACTATTATTTCATTTAACATTGCAAAATCTTGTTAAATTAAAAATAGATAAAGGCACCGACTTTGCATAGATTTCAACAAAAATGAAATAATAGTTATTTTCTACTTTTTAGAGCGAGGAAGTCGGTCCTATTTTTTGGCAAAAATTCTTATTTATCCCTTTTTAGTGTCCTGTGAAGGGCAATCGCATCATCTAGTCACAATTCAGTTGATATATACATCATTAAACCTTAACCGTAGAGCTTATTCAGTTGATTTTCGAGGAGTTCCCTGGAATATCTTCCACATGGATGATCAGACCTGAACCAAATTTCTATATCTAACTTTACTCTTTCGAATGCAGAAAAAAAATTGAAATCGGTTCATAAACGCCGGAGATATGCGGTAACATACATAAAAAAATACGGTCGAATTGATAACCTCCTCCTTTTTTTTGAAAGTCGGTTAAAAATGATAAATTAATAAGCCGAGAATGATCAGGCAAAATGATTTCTTGTTTAAACTTTGAGGGGGGTGGCGGCACAAATATATACCCAGTCAATAATATTTGTTTTGCAACAATACCCGATGCCATTGTTTAATTACGTCTCACTTTTTATGAGTGACTGACTCAAAAATATTTACGTATCAGTAAACCTTCAAATTAACAACTGCATAAAAACAGAGATTTGTAGAGAAAACATATTTAAACATAGTTTTCTAGGATTATAAATTTAACTCATTATAAACCACAGCGGTAATTGTTAAGTAAATAATGTCAACGCACGACCCATATTCTCAGGCACTGTTATTGTTGTAAATATATCTGATACAAGTATTTCTTATCTTCGAGGTGGGACATATTATCTTGACATAAGATAAAAACAGGTATTCGAAAATAAACTCGAATATATTGTTAAAATCGACGTCGAACAGCAATCTAATACACGTGAAAATATTCTTAGAAAACGTAACAAAATAAAACCTAAATAAAACAAAAATAATGAAGTGATAAAAGTTAAAGTGTTAGTGATTTTAACTAAAATAAAGTGCAAAAATGGCTAATAATAATTATGAAAGTGAGAGTAGACGTGGGAGTAGAAATAGAGCTTTAGAGAGATCTCTAAGCTATTCTGAAGCTATTGGCAATGGATCAGGTCGTTCCTCCATAGAAATACCACGAATGGCTCACACAGAAGTCTACACTAATGAAGAAATCAAGAAACAGTACAGAATATCGCAGACATACGTAGAAGGGAAAGAAATAGCCTTCCCTACAATCATTACTAACGTTGATACTAAAGTGCCAGTAAATTACGAAGGTAATCATGTGTATAGTTCTCAATCTAGCGAGGATGAACACACAGATGATGGGATTGTAATGACGATAGATGTGGATACTGAGAGTCCGAAATCGTCTGAAAAGAGGAACATTTCTGATGCCTCAACTCAGCCTCTAGTTGGATCCACTTCAGCAAATGACACTTATGATAGTATCGAACGGGCTGATACATTTAATGATAGCACCTATAATGAAGTACCATCGTCTTTTGGATATGCTACCCCGTATACTAGTAGGCGGAAAACTGGGAAGAAAAAAAGGTAGGTTTTCAATTTATGATTACAATAAGCAAAGTATAATCAATAAATTTTTAACTTTTTCGATGGATCATTAGAACATATAAAAGGAAGTCACTACGTGTCTATCTATAAGAACACAATAGATTTAAAAACTAGCGAAGAGGTTTTGATACGATTTTTATCAATAGAAAGTGAATCGTCGTAAACGTTTAGATTTATTAATATTCTATGTTAGCTACTGAAATGGGAATAAATCTGCGGATTGAAGATACAGCCAATAAGAGGGATTTATTTATTTAATTGCATGAGCTTCGGTAAAGGATTTGTTATCAGGGTATCCTAAAAAACATTAATCGGAACAAGGACGAATAACATGATTATTAATGATTTACAAACAAGTAACGATATTTAAAGTACAATACGCATTTTTTTTGTTACAATTTAAAAAAATTTCAACAACTGGTAATGCATCAGTTCATAAACAGATAAAAAAGTGGAGTCATGTATTGATTATCCTCTTGAAATTTTGTTAAACATTTGTAAAATACTCCAGAAATTCGATAATATTCAAACTTAGCTTTATTTATCAGCTGATAAGATAAATAATTTAGTTTGAGTCAAGTAGATTAGGTATCGTTGTAATTTACACTTATTTCCATTTCAATTGTTATGTTGTTAGTATGCAACGATTCAATACGTTATATTTTATGACCAGCTCACTTTTGTCTCTATATCTTTATGTTTTTAGTTAGAATACTTAACGATAATATTAAATTTTTGTACAGGGTGATTTTTTGAAATAGGCTTTCAGGGTTATGCATCTAAAAATGTTTGTTAAAAATGTCGCATCAAAGGCACTATTTTTGCCATGCATGTAGAAGCACTTAAAGATCATCATTGGATTTTGAAAATTAATTTGCCTAGCCAGGAAGCGAAGCTGCCAATTTTGCGAACACAATAAACCTTCTGTATTATTTTACCCAACGGCTTGTTTTTTCTATTCCGTGAGTAGAAACCATCTCTGATGGGAAACCATTAAACTAAAGAAGTAGAAGAAGACAGTTTAACTTAAATACTCAGAAACCGAGCATTAGTCTGTTATTTTATTTTCCTTTAAAAAATGCCCAGTAATTTTTATATTAAATTCAATGATAAATATTTCAGACGACAACATGGTATTGGAAGACAGATTCGATCTAGAAGAGTCGTGTACAAGACTGGAGAGGAAAATGTTCCGATCAGAAGCAATATTCCTGCCAAATCTATGAAGTATATGAGGGATATAGTTAACACTGTTGTAAGTTTTTTTTATTGTCATTTTTGTTAAGTGACTGCAGCTCATGAACATCTACAACAACAAAGTGTCGCAAATTCCTTAAAAGGGGAAGGCATGGGGAGAGGTTTAATGATAGGAAATTGGTTACGGTCACATTAGGTGAACCGCATGCTCCGCTGGCCTGCTGTTACATAAAAAATATAGTATCACCTGTTTATCTAATAAGTCAAATATTGGAATTTTAGACCAAAATATTCTGAACTTTTGGTTTAATTTGATTTTAAGTATTTACCTATATTGTCTAAATTGTTTAACCCGAACTTCTTCTGGATCCACCGAAAACCAGCGTTAGTACTTACAGACTTTAACAATATGCTGGGTGGTATCCATTTAATGTAACAATATTCACGGCCCTTCATTTGTACATATATAAGGTGTTTCATAGCTAGCGTTTCATATTTTTACAGGACATTCAGAACGTGTTCCTTAACACGTAAAAAATAATATAAAGAGTTGCCGACCCCTTTCATTATTTTTACTTGTTTAGATACACGTTCTGAATGTTCTGAATGTAAACAAATGAAACGAGGATCAATTTTTTTAGGAATAAAAAAAAATCATAAATAAACTTTTCTTTCTTTCTAATTTCAGATAAACAGCAAATGGCGTTACCTCATCCTCCTGATGATAGTCGCTCACTTCGCGTTCTGGTTGCTGTTCGCCAGCATCTGGTACGTAGTGAGCGCATCCTACCAGGAGGATATAGGGGATGGGAAGGAACATTGTGTCACTGGGACGTCTTCATTTGCTGGTTTACTTATGATGGCTGTGGAAACTCAGGTATAACACTTTTTTTAGAATAGAATAGAAAATATTTTTATTCATGTAAACTTTTTACAAAGCACTTATGAATAGTCATTTTTTAAGTTACCACCGGTTCGGAAAATCGCGGCAAAGATACCGTCAAGTAACTCGATAGTTACTCTTTTAAAATATGTGGTTTATTTTACAAATATAAGTAAGTATAAACTGTACAATCATTGGCCGCCTTTTCGTTGTATCATCATCATCATTGACCTATACGTCTATTGTAGACTATTATTGGTGTTATGACTGAATCAATTTATGTTATTTCGTTGCTTAGGTTCTTATGATTTATTTATTTTTTCATTTTAACAAAAACCAATGGCGTTATAGAAATGTTGACATTTTAACCAAAATACAGAGCAAGTAAAGCCAATTACAGATTTTTACAATATTTTTTAAACAATACAAAGAAACATAACGATGTCTTACAATATTAATGTAATCAAGTAAATAAATAACCCCAAGTTACAAAGGTGAATGTTATGGTTGTCCCCAAGAGGGTGGATGACCGTTATTAATTCTGAAAGACTGTTATTAATCCTTTTCATGACGATTGCGGTCAGCAGTGACTGTTGTATATATATATGCGAAATTATGTGGCATATATATATGCGAAATTATGCCTTCCTAATTCATAAACTTATGCGAAAGTGATCGATCCTATAGAATTAAATGGTGGTGGTATGGTAATGGTAAAATTATATAATGGTGGCTCAGTTTTAAATAAATAAATAAAATAAATAAAACGACGACAAAAACCTTCAATAAATAAATCATATAAATTAACTAAGACTCGCCGATCCTTTTCATTATTTTTTACGTCTTTAGGTACACGTTCTGAATCTCCTGTAAAAATATGAAACGTAATCTGATAAATAAATACATATATAATTATTACTATTATTAAAATTTCTGTATTGCAGATGACAATAGGTTACGGAGTCCGGTATCCCAATGAAGAGTGTCCAGAGGCAATTATTGTTATGGTTTTGGAGGTAAGAATTCATGTATGAATTAATAGAATGAATCATTTGACGCCCCCATTGGCGCAGTGGATGTGGCACTGGTCTATTGTGCCGGAGGGTGTGGGTTCGATCCCCACGAGTAGGAAATTATGATGTGATAGTTGTTGTATTGTCTGGGTGGTTATATATCTATACTATTATGTATTTCCGTACAACTAATATATCGTACCACCGTAAATACCGTACACTTGTGCACTATAATATCTCCTGCGCAGCTGGCTAGTCTCTGTTGAGATTGGCCACCATGGCTGAAATCGGTCAGGGGAGCTATTATAATTAGTATTTATTTCCAAAATAAAGTACATTTAAGGACACACGCACTTGGGTGCTACTCTATACATTACGTTCAATGTCGATATGTGATCGTCTATCATTATAGTACATAGCTTTGTAAACTGATTCGAAGGTGACCTCATACACCATATTTGTCTGTGCTAATTCCACTTCAAACACCAACAAATCCAGTATTAGTACATTTTCTGACTCAAAAAACAATTCTCATGAATTTTTCTAGCACTTATTAGATATAGACGTTATTAAACATTTTGTAGTGCAACGTCCAGTTTGGTAGAAATCCTAATAAAAAATAAAAAAAAATCGGTTTTGGGTATTTTTTACAAATATTTCGACTCAAGAATCAAGAACTACAGCATTAGTACATTTTTCTGACTAAAAGAACATTTTTTATGGATTTTTTTTAAATCTTCTGACTTTTGATGTATTTTGTAGTGTAGTGTAGTGTTTTTCCGACGTAAGAAACATGGATATTTTGTGGATTTCCTGTACTATTGTTAAATTATTCCAGATAGTCGCTGGTACGGCCCTGTCTGGCGGTCTTACAAGTTTATTGTTTACAAAACTGGTGCGCCCCAATAAACATGTCACTTCGGTTGGGTTTAGCAAAAAGGCTACGGTAAGTTTTCTTTTTGTTTTTTAAGTACAAATAAAAATAAATAAATACCAAAATTGTAACCCTTTGGTTTTATATTGTACCCGAAGGGTATCAATTTTGGTATTTATTTATCATGGAGTCTCTTACATCAAAGGAGTCTCTTACTCCTTCAGTCAAGTTAATTTATTCTATAAAATTTGTAATATATTTTGGTTTTTGTCTCTTTACTGCTTACTGTTCTGACTTAACGTTTTATTTATTAAAATAAGAGTTTCTAACATAAAAAATGTGCATTTATGGAACTAAATACCAATCAATGATTTTTATTTTTCCTATATGGAACGAACTAGATGATCTCATAACAGCAAACTAATTTCAAGCTTCATTTGAAAATCCGGTGTAAAAGAAACATCTGTTCAAATTATATTTACTTGGAATATACTGACATCTTAATTACATTATTTTTTATAACAAAATATGGAATTATAAAAACAATCTGCTATGATTATATTTATTTGATTTTTAATGTAAATTATTAATTTGTGGATTTTTCTATCGTTGGTGATTTTTATTTGAAATTTACATATGCGATTTGAATGCGCTTTATTCTTTATCAAAACACCAATTTTAAAATATAATATTCAAGGCACGGTTCTGCTCTAACAATTTTTAATTTTTGTATACAAAAAATACTTTTCACCTCAGTGTTGTACCTCCTGTGTGCTCAATTTTTGCATATTTTTCTTTCAAATTGATTTTTTTTATCTGAAAACGCAAAAATTTCATTTAAACTCTTTATTTGTACAATAAATAACAGAACAAAGATACAAAGGAGTATCTTTGTTTTTATTTATTGTAGGAGTACTGCCTCAAATTTACCTTTTATCATAAATATCGTCTCAGGTGTGTCTCCGAGACGGTCAGATGTGCCTGCAGTTTCGCGTGTGGGATCTGTCGAATGTGCACCTGATTGGGAGTTCCATTACTGCTTATTTGCTTAAACCTATCAGGTTAGTATATATCCATTGAACATATCTATTGTTAGTTAATAGTTGACTGCCTCGTTGGTCTAGTGGTTGGATCTTTGACTACAGATCGAGGGGTCTCGGCTTAGATTCCCGGGTGGGGCCCTAAAAAAATGTTATTGGGATTTTTCTGACAAAGAAATTTCAGTAACAGCCCTGAGTCTGGAAGTTGGCGGTGCTTGAGCACCCCCGTGCCTCGGAGAGCACGTAAAGCCGTCGGTCCTGCGCCTGATCTCTCTCCGGTCGTGTTGGTCTGCCCATCGGGCTATGAGAGTAAAGGAATAGAGAGTGCACATAAGCTTGCGCATACACTTGTGCACTATCTCCCACGTAGTTGTTTGGTCTCAATTGGCCGAAATACGTTCAGGGGGAACGTTAACTAACCTTATTATAGGATTTTTTAAAGCTTTAATTTAATAGAATTTAGAATGACCTGGATGACTGGCAATAAACTCCGCTGTTTAGATTACAAGTCAGTAGAGGTGTCACTGAAAATCAGTAGTTGGAGATTCTATTCTCCAACATATGCTGATGTGATGACCTTTTTGGCATCACCCACTAAAGTGTACTATTTATTTCCTACTATTTTTTTTGTCAAATAAAGATATGTCAATGTCATGGTAAATTTTTCTTTGCCAATGTCAATGTCAAAGATATGTCACTGTCAATGTCATGGTCATTATTTTCAGGACCCTAGAAGGCGAGTTAGTACCCAACTACATCCACCAGCTGAAACTGAAGGAGGCTACTTCGTTTCTACTGTGGCCTATCACTGTCGTCCATGTCATAGACAAGGAGAGCCCGTTGTATGACCTGTCAGCGCAAGATATGATGGACTACAGGTAAATTAGAAAGAAAGAAACATTTATTTCGACACACACATAATACAAAATATACAATCACATACAAACAAAAAATAGAAAGAGACGATAGAAAGCATTAAAAAAAAGAAAGAAACAAATAAAAAACACTAAATAAATATGAGTGTGTCAGTGAAATTCTGTATGGTGAATAAATGCTTGCCGAAAACGGAAAACCACTCAGTGTATCTGTGTCTAAAAGAAGACACAGAACTGATTTTCAGTGGTTCCCAAATTTAAGTTGACGTTTGAAGTCCACAGCAATAATCATAAAAAATAAGAGATATAATAATTAATATAACATATCCAACAGAATATACATATACAATATTATAATTAACAATTACTTTTTCTGGTCACCCATATTCAAAAACAATACTACAGTGTGTAAGAAATACTATGCGAAGTAAGATATTTCTCAATGCGTTCAAAATGACAAGTCTTTAATTCAAAAATAATAAATATAAATATTAATGGATATTTAACATGATGCCATCTAGTCCCAAACTAAGCAAAGTTTGTACCATGGAAACTAACTGATAGACCTACTTAAACACACTTTTTTTAAATACATACATACTGAGGATAGATTAACATCCAGGCAGTAGAAGATTACAATGTTCATCATAATTTTCTACTCGTGGGGATCGAACCCACACCCTACAGCGCAATAGACCATTGCTGTATCCACTACGCTAATAGGCACTTTTTTATGGCCCCACCCGGGAATCGAACCCGAGACCTCTCGATCTGTAGTCAAAGATGCAACCACTAGACCAACGAGGCAATATCGAAACATAATCATATTGTATCGATTTCAGATTCGAGATAGTGGTGTGTCTCACGGGTTCGTCCAAAAGTATGGGTACAGTCACGCAAAGCCGCACGTCGTACCTATCTAAGGAAATCATTTGGGGTTACCGCTTCAAAAATGTTCTCAAGTAAGTTTATATTTATTTACTGGTTGATCCGCGCGGCTTCGCTCCCGTAGCACAATGTTATATATGTATGTATATTTACATATGAAATATAGCCTATACGGATTCGGAAGAATCCGTCTAAGTAATAGTAAAAGAAATTTTGAATTGGTCCAGTAGTTTTTGAGCCTATTCGAGACAAACATACAAAAATACAAAGGTTTCCTCTTTATAATATTAGTATAGATTTATATAAATAAACCCACAGAAAAAAACAATATACACTGGATTACGTCTAGTGAAAACATAAATTAATTCGAATTTTTCGGTACACCAGTATCGTTGACATTAAGTAAAAATGAACAAAGTGTTTATCATAGTAAACTACAATAATATATTTATAATAATAGAAAATTTTAAAACAATCATATGCTTTTTCACTTTAATAAAAATATTTTTAAAAAAATTACACCAAATGGCTTATAACATATTTAATACTTCCAGTTACTCTAAGAAAAACGACGCTTACATAATCGACATCGACAATCTAAACAGCGTAGAGCAAGTCGAAACACCTCTCTGCAGTGCAAGCCGCCTTAAAGAGTTCGAGGATGACATGAAATCCGAACAGATCCTCTCTACCCCTACCCTCTCTATCTCCCCAACCATGTCTCTATGTAGAGAAGACTCTATCCTCTCCAAAACTGTAGAGTCTATGACATATAGCCCTTCGTTGAACAGGACTGGAACGCAGAGAAGCTATGGGTGGAATTTTAAACGGTTCTACCCGCAAGGGCAGAAAAATTTGGAATCGTAAATTTTCTGATTCTATAGAAATGAATTTTGTGATATTTTTACAGCTATGTATAAAAAAGAGGACATGGGACCATAAATTAAATAATTATACGTAGAGTTTAAGTTGTGTAGAATAATACATAGGAGATGTGTTGTATTAATGACAAATTGGTTATAGTTGAGTAATTTTAATGTTCGTAAATCTTTACCGAATTTAATTATAATTGTTAGTAGAATACAAATATATTGTTAAATCATGTAAATATATGTATTTAACTGAACATTTGTTTTTTGTTTTTTTTATGCGTAATTCTTTTTTATAAATAAATAAAATAAATATTCTGGGTTATTGAAACAAGATAACTTTTAGATATACCTAACTCTGGAATTAAAAGTAGCCTATATGTTATTCTGAACCTTTAACTACATGTATACCAAGTTTCATCATAACCGGTTCAGTATTTTTTGCATGAAAGAAAACATACAAACATACATCCTCACAAATTTTCCCATTTATAATATTATATTAATAAGAAAAAAATTACGAACAAAAAAATTAAAGTTCAATGACCCTATTGTATGTAATAATTTAGTGTTCAGCAGTAGGAGATCCGAATATAGGTCACACATGTACTTTTATACCACTTATTTAAATTTCGTAATATATAAAACATAGTTTATGGTTCTGTAGATAATTTCACCGGGTTCCACCCACGTAACTTCTGATCCCGTGGCAACTCCGGGATTAAAACCAACCTATATGTTATTCTAAACCCTCACCTATACCTATACCAAATTTCATCATAATCGGTTCAGTAGTTTTTGCGTGAAAGAGTCCCAAACATACAAACATACATCCTCACAAAATATCGCATTTATAATATTAGTAGGATATTTATGACATATACTGACATTGATATTAATATTATTCTAACCAATAATAAACAAACATCTACTGAACTCTAAAACAAAGACGCATGTGGTTAATAGTTCACAGCTTGCAAACAATCATAACAATAATACAGCGAAATTATTTATAACAGTACTGAAATATTTCTAAAGATATTTTTGGTTCGGGTTTAATAATATCTTTCGTATACTTTACTTACTAATTGCGTAATATTTATTTCTAACTACCCGTGGTTTAATTGCTAATACTTGTTAATTTCGTAGTCTAAAGATCAATACAATATCCTAATCTAATCCAGAGGTCGGCAACCTTTTGCGTCTTGAGATACAATAGTTATAATTTTCAGTGTTTAAAAATCCACTAAATGTATGTCATGAAAAAACTAAGTCAAAAGCAGCTATTAGTTTGCGAATGTGCACCAACTTCAAACACAAAGAGCCACAGGTTACCGACCCCTGCCCTGGAAGTTTTATCAAAATCTGTTAGTAGTTGAGTTATGATTGACACACAATCATTTATATTATTAGTAGGATGATAAAGATCACTTTTTTAATGTTAAAGCAAGCAAGCGGAGCATGCGGTTCACCTGATGTTAAGTGACTGATCGCAGCCCATGAACATCTGCAACAGCAAAGTGTCGCAGATGCTTAAGGAAGGACAGCAAAGTGGCGCAGATGCCTAGCCGGCTTGATGGAAAGGGATAGGGAGTGGAATAATAATCAATTCATATGTGGCCATATTAAATATTTTAATATGTTCATATTAAGATCACAATATTATGATTTACCTGAAGCCTCTTTTAGCCTTCTAAATCCCACCATTTTGTTTTTAGGTGTTTTTTAATTAAACATTTTGTCTGTGTCTTTATTATATTTTCCTTTCTATGTTTTCCTCTAATAATTTGATGTATCATGTGTAAGAACCCCAAATAACATTTCTATATTTAAACACAGACAACATACAGACAGTATTCATTTAAAATTATACACAGCGTGTTCCAAAACAAAGGATTTTTAGAATTCTGAGAAACGTTTTGAAGGTTGACAAGTGAATAGGATTTTAAAAATAATTGCGTATGTAATTCATTCAAAATTCAAAAAAAGCTCAGTTTGTAGAATTGGACACTTACTTGTGTAAGTAAAATTTACTTTAATTTCCAAGTAATTGTTCATTTTTTTTCATTTATTTTGCTTTTGTAAGGTAGTCTAGTAACATAAAAGTTTACGTTTATTGAATTTACAATATTCAACTTTCAAATGCCAAAACCTTACATTTCTTTTACAGTTAAATCGGAATTATTAATTAAACAATTATTCTATATGCTCCCCTGACCGATTTCGGCCATGGTGGACAATCTCAATAGAGACTAGCCAGCTGCGCAGAAGATATTATAGTGCACAAGTGTACGCGCGAACACAGGTGCACCCTCTATTCCTTTTACTCTCATAACCCGATGGGGGCAGACCGACACGACCGGTAAGAGATCAGACGCAGGACCGACGGCTTTACGTGCTCTCCGAGGCACGGGGTTGTTCCAACACCGCCAACTTCCAAACTCAGGGCTTTTACTATTTCTTTGTCAGAAAAATCCTAATAACATTTTTTTTAGCCCAATTCGATCCCGGGACCCCTTGTTCTGTAGTCAAAGATGCAACCACTAGACCAACGAGGCAGTCGAACACCATATACATGGTAAATAATACTTTCGTCAATTAGTAAAACTAGGTGAAGTACAGTATTCATGGCGGAATTGAGTAATTTCCTCAAGTATTGATTAGATAGGGGTGGAATTGCGAACTTGTCAGGTATCCGGTGATAAAAGGTAATAAAACACTTGTAAACGCATAAATAGATTATGTTGGTTATAAATAGGCTATTGTGCTGAAATACTATTCGGTTTAAATTTGTACGTACAGATATATCGCAATTTCTTCGTCTTCAACAACATGATTAATAAATGAAAGAATGAATGAGTGAAAAATTCTTTATTGTATACCGTACGTGTAAATTTCTACAGTTAACAATACTTATAACTATGAACAAAGGGCGGTTTTATCGCTGACAGCGATCTCTGCCAGGCAACCCTATATTCTAAAATATATTTTTTTTATGTTATAGCAGGCAAGCGGGGCATACGGTTTACCTGATGTTAAGTGACTGACCGCAGCCCATGAACATCTGTAACATGAAGTGTCGCAGATGCCGCGCCGACTTGAAGGAAGGGGAGGGGATAGGGACAGGATTAATGATAGGAAGTTGGGAGAGGAGTAGAACAGGACGGGAGAGGAAAGGGATGTGAATACAGGCCTCCGGGCACCAGCTCACCGTACGAAACACAGTGCAATACTGCTTCACGCCGCTCTTCTGCTGGGAGGTGGTACATACTCCGTTGCGAGCTTGGCCCAATTGTGCAATGCTCGGCTCCCACTTTTTTATTGCTGATAGATAGCATGCAGCAGAATTACCCTCTGTCACCTCTTACGACACCCACGGGTAGAAATGGGGTGGCGACACATGTATTCTGACCCATCGCCACACGGGTAAAAATAATTTAAAAACGTTGGTGACAATTTTTTATTAATAATGTGTAATTGTTTTTAGACGCGGGTGAAGTCGAGGGCGCAGCTAGTTTTAAATATAAAGGCCATTGAATACCTCATTAAATCGTTCTACGCACAGTCCTAAAAAAATAATGCATGTGGAAACTAAATAAGTAATTGAATTTTTGTTTATTTATAGTAAGCGTTATAGTTTTTATTGTAGGAGGAAGATTACTTCAGCTCCAATGATATATTATAATGTATAGATATGTTATATCCATAGAAGACTGTGAAAAAATGCGACCGTCAAAGTCAATGACGTCTTTTGACAATCACTTCATAGTTGAATTTAAAACTCTTTCATTTTCGAGTTCTTACTATGACATGATAGTTTCCTTTCATATTTTTATTTTCAGAATTGCTCGTGCATTTACTAATTACACACGAAGGCATTTTGTATCTTTTTATCGTAAGCAAGCCACCGTTGCTATGTAAAGTTCTGTCAACAATCGTTCGTAACCAAGGGAGTGTGGATACACATGTGTTTGCTATTTTGCTTTAACCCTTAATCAAATATTGGGAAATTATTTCCCACATGCCACTACTGTAATTTTTTTGTTTTATTTCGTTTTTGGCAACTCTAATCAGTACCAACCTTAGGGAAAAATAATCGTACAGAATTTTTTTATTTTATTTCTTTGCAACATTTTGTCTTAAGGCGCGCACCGTCATTGTATGTCAATGTCAAAAACACGGTTTGAAATATTTTGTGAAAAAACCGGTTCAAACGGAAGATTTAAAAGTTTTTGAAGAAAAAAAATCTGTTAAGTGCATAAACACAATAATCTTGTAAACTAGACTTGTTTTCTGAATGTTTCTTACGGTTTTTGGGCTCGCAGCATTGATATTTGTTGTATTTTCTTAGGTTTAATTATGTGGGAAATTATTTCCCATTGTTTGTTCCTGCATTTAAAAAATACCAATTTCTATATATACAATAAATAATTTGTCTGTTGCACTATATAAGTACCTAAAGGTTTGGCGTGCCAGACGAAATTCGTTTATTGAATGTGGGCATACACTTGCCAGAAGAGACTTTCACACTGTTCCACCTCAATAATATTATTTTTCTTAGTAATTAAGTTTCGGTTTATATTAAAACTACATATCATTCCTAACGTTGTTGCTGTATTTTATAACTTTATTCACTCATATTACAGTATTTTTTTTCAATTTTATTATATAAGACAAAAAAGAAACAAGTAAAGTAGGAGCAACTTACATGTATAGAACTTGTAGTAAAAATATATCAAAAGTTGAGAGCTATTCCGGATAATGGGAAATAATTTCCCACTTAATTATATTTTGCTTTGAAATACCGGATACTGGGAAATAATTTCCCCCTGCAAAACCCCTATTTCCCCCCTTTTTATAAAAAAAAGGAGTTGTTTTTCGAAATCTACGGCACCCACTTACCTAAAAGCCGTGACCAGATTTCAAATTACTCGAAAAATAAAGTTTGTTTGATTAAGGGTTAATTATTAATTAGTTTTCTTAAATATATATTAAAACCTTATTTTTAGTAACCTGCTTTAAATAACTGGCCAGCTATTGCAAGTTTGACGATTAAAAGGCAATCCGGCATTGTGATTGGCCAATGCGGATTGCCGCGCTTTTGGACTCTTGTTTTTTCGGCGTGGTAGAAAGAAGATGCAATTATTGTGAGAGCGTAATAAATATTGTTATTGGATATTGTGATAAATGATATTAATATAGAAACATGTAAAATTTACGATGTACTACAAAACGAATTGTATCAGTACCACACATGTGTCAATTTGAAATCTCAAAATTAGCGTGCTAGTAACATATCTATAGTTATATAATATCATTGTTCAGCTCCCATTAAAATGTCTCGATGAAATCAAACCAAACAAACGAATGACTTTAAATGGCTGAAACAAGTTGACTTATCATTTATTGGATTGAACCCAATCAAATGGCGTAAACTTTCCGATGTTTTAACCTTTTTTAAAGTAGGTTAACTCGATACAAATTCATCGTTTGTTTTGTCTCGTATTTTTAAAGATAACTAGCTTCTAAATTTGAGATCTTTAGATCAATAACGGCCGTTTTCAATAATGTATCAAAGATTATTGATAGATTGTAATCTCAGATTAAATGACATTTGATTGTTAAAAGTCATACAAAGGCTATCCGTCGACAGCGTATTGAAATCAAAGTAAGTGCAAATAGATAGATTTGCCTGACTTTAGTAAGCAAAACAGCGGATAGATAGATAGAATATTGAAAACGGCCGTAAAAAGTATTTTGACTACTAGCTGACCTACGTGGCTTCCCGTGTATATATCCCGCACCTGTAGGAATTTCGGGATAAAAATTATTTTTACCGTTTATTATAGATATGCTTTGCTTGCGCCTGGTCGGATATTGTACTGTCCGTAAGTGAAACGACTCGTTATATCACTTGGCGAAAACAACACTTAAAATAAGTTATTTTGTAATATTCCATGCTACAATATTTAAGAGAGGGTAGGATACAATATATTATATAATATAACATATATATAGTATATACATGGTGTCCCGTAACGTACGTACATTTTTTTAAACTACAGACTATCACAAATTTGACCTCAAAATTTTACTCTATACTAAATTTGAAATAAATATTTTTTTCTCCCGTTTATTTCTATTAATATCTAATACATGTATCCAAGAAAGCAACTCATAAAGAAAACTTAGTAAAAAAATTATGAAAAAAAAAATAAGAATTACGGCCACAGTAATATAAAACATTGGGTGAGGTCAACATTTTTGAAAAAACTACAAAATCCTCAATATCTCAAAAACAGTGATATTTTTGTATGACCTATATTGAGTTTTTTTGATAGATTATTAGCTCAGCTATCATCCCCCAAGAGATGCTTCACTCATTACGGGACACCCTGTATAACAGATAAATGGCGCTAGTTTACCTTATGACAATTCCAATAAACAATAACAATTATAAAAAATACTGTTCAAAAATATCTTACGCATTTAAAACATTAAAGATCACCAAATAACATTCTACAGTTAATAATTATAGGCACCACTGTATTATACTATCACGACATTGACATTTCATTTACTGTAAACAAATATCTATACTAATATTATAAAGCTGAAGAGTCTGTTTGTTTGAACGCGCTAATCTCAGGAACTACTGGTCCGATTTGTAAAATCGTTTTAGTGTTAAATAGCCCATTTATCGAAGAAGGCTATAGGCTATATATCATTCCGATATTCCGGGAGCGAAGTCCTGAGGCGCAGCTAGTAACTAATAATAGATAGATAGATAGAAAATTCTCTATTGCTGTTTATAACAAAGGCGAACTTAATACAAATGGCATATTCTACCAGTTAACATTTGGTAGTGTGTCAGCTGATGTCAGATGTCTAACAATGTTCATGAACTTCCAATAACCTAGCAACATTATTCCTCGATTACGTAACTCATTAACAAGGTATAGGAAACCTCAATGAACGTAATTAGACCACCAATGACGCAATTATCGTATCAGCTATTTCGAGGACCTTATAAACAACTTGTTTGTGACTAATTACGTTCAATTATTTGAGATTTTTGTAGTCGAAATGTATGAGTCACAATCTGCGTTGGACTACGCTAGCATTGAGCAAACGTGGGCATACTTTTTAATAAAACAATCTTTATTTTCATTAATGGCCGTTTTCAATATTCTATCTATCCCCTGTTTTACTTACTAAAGTCACACAAATCTATCTATTTGCACTTACATTTCAATATCCTAACGACGGATACATTTGCTATGACTTTTCTCTATCTATTGTCATATAATTTGACATAACAATCTATCCATAATCATTGATACATTATTGAAAATGGCCGTAAGAAAAGCTTAGTTACTTCTAAGGCAGTAAATAACAACAAAGTAAAAAAGCAGGCCAAGTGTACATATAGCAGGCAAACGGGGCATGCGGTTCACCTGATGTTACGAGACTGATCGCAATCCACGAACATCTACAACATCAGAGTGATGCTTTACCAGCTTAAGGGAAGGAGAGGAGAGAATAAGGAGGGATTAAATAGGAGAAGGATAGACAGATAATTTCTTTATTCAAACAACAGATTCATTTACACACACAAAGACAAATTTGCACAAAATATACATAACACAGAATAACGTTGTAGGAGGGTATCGTGTTCTATGTAAAGGCCCTAGCTCAGGCATATGCCTTGGTCAATTTACCTAGGACTTATTAACGAATATATAGAAGACAAGAATCCTTGGAATATATCAGTTCCCAAGTCAATACGGGATAGTTGTTTAGTATGATATGTATTCTGTAGAGTTGTAAAATATAATAACGATGTAATCAAAGTGGCTGTTGAAAGAGTTTCTTCCCGGTATCTTCTCGATAGAATCGACTTTCCGAACCGGTGGTAATAATGGTTCGTAAGTACTTTGTAAAAATAAAAATATTTTCTATTCTATTCTATTCCATTCTAGGCGCTGGTATTCTGCTAGGACGTTTATGGGAAAAGCAGGTGTTGAAGGAAGAAATTTCCGCTCTCACACCGCAAGGTGGCGCTACTAATATTTAGATAATATTTAAAACACGAAACGTTCCTCCTAACCGAATTTCGGTCACGGCGGCCAATCTCTACAGAGATCAGCCAACTGCGCGGGAGATATTATAGTGCACAAGTGTGTGCGCATACACAGGTTCTTTCTTTTCCTTTACTCTCATAACCCGATGGGACGGCAGACCGACACGACCGGAGAGAGATCAGGCGCAGGACCGACGGCTTTACGTGCTCTCCGAGGCACGGGGGTGTTCCAACACTGCCAACTTCAACTCATTAAAAAAAATGTTATTGGAATTTTTCTGACAAAGAAATTTCAGTAACAGTCCTGAAGATAATATTTATTTATCACATCACAACAATATTGTAGTTACCTAAACATTTACTTTCAGGAGAGACGAGATTTTTAATCTTTGACAATAATACAAAAGTGATTTCTCAATATGTCAGTAAATAGCAGTGTTTACTGTAAGATACCTCTTGTAATTATACTTGTTTGTAATTATAATCCGTTTATGATGATACAGTATACTATCTTCATATTTCAAAATTGAGGTTTATGTCTCAAATATTTGATATGCCTTGCACAAATTATCTTGTTTGTTACTTTTGAAATCAAATTGCATTTAAGATTTTTTCTTAATATTTGTTTCGTTTCTGATGTTTAATTAAATTGAATACAGGAATTTGTGTATGTTTGTATGTCAATCATACCCTATCTACTGATTGTGATAAAATTTTGTCAAAATCAAAAACTATCCTATGTCATTCCTGTACAGAATTTCATCCAAATCAGAAGTTACGCAGCATATTCAATTGAAAGAAAAAATCAAATCTTTCCACTTTATAATATTAGTATAGATAAGCTGAATTAGGTGATAGTATTATTGACCTATAAACCCCGAATTAAACGCGAGCGAAGCGTTTGACAGACACTAGTTTATTATAATAAAAGTAAGAGAAAATAGAATTCCAATAGATTTTAAATGCACGGGAGAACATTCAATTTAATAATACTACAAATTGTATCAGGAAATACATTTTATTCAAACAATATATTGTTCAAACAGAGGTGACACCGTACGGTCAGCAAAGACATAAAAATAAATGTATAATTTAATCATATTTGATTTAGTAAGTCGTAAAATTTTAAATTTCTGAGAAATTGTTTTTTTTAGTAAAATGACTACTTATTAAATCTGATAATTAAATTAATCTAGGAGATAATTCTTCAACATCAAAACCCTATTTGCAATATTGAACATATTACCTAATAAACATGTACAATGATTAGGTGATAGAATACTTGTTTTTTGGTCTGTGAACCAAATTTCACGCGAGCGAAGCCTCGGGCAGCAGTTAGTGGAATATATTTCTTCTAGCTGTGTTATTATATCCTACTACTATTATAAAGGCGAAAGTTTGTAAGTATGGATGTATGGATGTTTGTTACTCTTTCACGCAAAAACTACAGAACCGATTATGATGAAACTTGGTACACATATAGATAAGGGTTCAGAATAACATCTAGGCTACTTTTAATCCCGGAGTTGTCATTTAATCAGAAGTTACGCGGGTGAAACCGCGGGGTACAGCTAGTAAATAATAAATACTATAACTATGATAAAATGTAATAAATGAAATATATTCCTTACAAGTATTACATACAGAGAAAGACAGTGCTGTTCCTATTATTCTTAAATCATTCATACCACGTTTGTTCTTGTAAACAATGTTATTTTACTTACTACGAGTTCTCAAGATAAGGCCTGTGAGCCTGTGCAAGATGCTATAGCTTTTTATAGCTATGTTTAATGAAATAATAGTTCTTAATATTCGCAAGTGTTTTGAATTGTGTACAAACATTTATGGTTTTTATTAATTTTTATTAATAAAAGCAGAGGTTCCAAAACTGTGCGTCGCAGGAAATAAAGAGGGGTGTCGCACACAGATCACTCCCTATAGATTCCGCATGAAGCATATTTTGTTTGAATTCAAAGTCACCAAAGATTGAGGAAAGCACGGGGCGTGCGGGGAAGGACTACTGCAATGTGATTGGCTATTTCAAGGTCGTGCGTTTGTTGCAGTGATGGGACATGATTTCTTTTAAAGTTGCAACTATTTTTAAAAAAATTACATAAGTTATTGTAATTAAGAGTACTAACAATTGGTGAAATAATACAGACCCATGTTAATTTCTTTGCAAAATCAAGTTCGATTCCGGACTCGGTAAACCAATTTTCCAAAAATCCAATGATACCGTTTTTATATTTTCGTCAAAATCGGCCTTTGGCGACTTTGTTCATTACTTTAAAACTATAAATAGGGCATAAAATTAACATAATGATAAATTTTAGTAAACAAAATATTATTAAACCTTTTTAAAAAAAATGATTTTATGAATAACCTCAATTTGAAAGTACGTTAGCTACTTATTTTTATAAATATAAAAAGATAGCAAGCTAATTATTTTTATTAATATAAAAAATATCGATATTATTCGATAAAAATAATACAGACTTTGAAACATCCCTATTCTTTTTGTGCAAGAAAGACAGCAATAGCATAGTGCTGAATGAGTGAAAGAGACGTGTGAAGTTCTGTATCTAGTAGTATCCATTATAACTTGAGCTCCGCTAAATTTGACGAAATTAAATATTATTATTAACAGGTGAAAAGTTATGCCATCTTTGTTGTAGTTTGAGCTTCTAGATGATTTTCCACACCATTTCATAGAACAGGTGGACAATTTTTGGTATTTTTAAACGTTAATAACAATTTTTCAAAACAACTTTCACTCGGAACGGTGTATCTGTTTACGGGTCTAAAGTCTGGACGTAACTGAACAAGTCATTTAGCTTACGAAGTTGTATCTGTGCAAATGCATTGATGTCTGGCGTGCGTAAGGTGCCTTCTATGCGGAATCTATTGGAAGTGATCTGTGGGTGTCGCATAACTTTATATCTCCCCCCCCATTGATGCGTCCCGAATATCTGTCCCTTTAAATGCGTCACAGATTGTAAAAGATTGGAAACTCCTACTATAGAGCATAGACCAAGCTCATTAACTAGTTTCCATATCGTGGAAAAGTCTTTCGCAGGCCGTGGTCTGCCCAGGTTTGTCATCTCTTAGTATTGCAATAAGGTTTGAATTTGAGGCTTGTGTCCCATAACATACCAATGCTCTCAAAAGGAACTCTGCGTGGATCTATATCACGTGAACTCACGTGAATCTTTCTGAAGGCCCGGGCGGTTTCCAAATAGGTGTGACCGTCTGTATAAAAATAATAGCTATAAATATAAGGATTAGTATTTCACTAGAAACACGCGTGAGTTACTCAAGCCCCACGCGTTTTATTTTCAGTTTCTTATTTTTTTTTAACAATTTAAATTTATTACTCTCAAAATATTTCCAAATTGTCGGATAGTTTGAAAATATTTTTAGCAGCTATCAACTCAAAAATATTTTTCTGAAGACCTAAATAGTGTTGCTAATGACTTTTGCAATTAAAAGATATTCTACTTGTATTAATATCATATACAGAATAAAAGATTAAAATTTTGTTAGATATGATTGTTATAGTGTATTATGCAATCTGTATAATAGCAATTAGGTATGGGAATGTTATTTTTATTCATCTCTGTCTAGCACGTCATGTTTCTGGGAACTTCCTAATGCAATGCAGGCGAATTTGCAGAATCACGTTATAAAACATAAAATAAAAAGAATCGCAATCGGTTCAGTAATAATTTATGATAAAATATCTAGCTCACACTGGTTACCATGCATTAAACTCGAATGAAGTATTTAATATCGTTGTATGCTGTCGCGTCAAGAGTCGCGACCAAACGCGGTTACTGAACGCATCGAACGTGAAACGTCATTGTTTGGCGGGAAAGCACGCGCGAATTGACAAAATGCTTTTTTAATTTTCGAATCTTGTTGAATAATTGTGTTGGCTGTTGACTTGTTTTATTTTTAATCTGATTTTGACAAGTTTAAGAACTGGCTGAAAAAAATGAAAAAAAGAACTACAAAATTCGGCGCGAAAATTTTTGACAGATGAAAGTTTTTATCTCTACTAATTTGTTTGTTAAATTATAATAATTTAACATAGACTATGGTGCAAAAGACTGTTTATATACGTGTTTGCCTTTTTCTTCTGTGGTGACATTTAAAATGAGGTTTTTGTTGTTTTTGATTTTGGCGCGCTACGCGGTGCGATGCGATGATGAGAGGTAAGGTAATAACTTTTTTATTTTGTGAACAAAGGATTTTAATAAAGAATGGTTTAAAATTTTGGCTTATTTTGAAGTTTACTTTATGTGGTGTTTCTTATATAAAAATATGATAAACAAAACTTTACTCGTAAGAAACCTTTTTCTGCTCTAAGTAAAAAAATATTTATAATACTTCGAAAAATATTGCGAACTTATAGGCAAAATATTGGCAAATAAAATTTTTACAACAAAACCTATGACAATGTTTTTTTTTATAAATTTAATATTAATTATAATCTTTGAAATATATTGAAATAATAATAATATTTATACTACAAAACAATTCTCAGTGCAATTGGGAACAAAAACGCGAACAAATAAATATTTACGTTAAACATCGACCGCAAATTATCATAACATAAACAAAATATTTGTTATTTATGATAAACAATCGTTCTTTAACCTGTTTAACTATTTTTTTAATTTAGTGTGTCAAATATTATCTTTATTATTGTTTAAATTATTACGAATTTATATTTTACGATTGTTTTATACTATCCGCGGTTTCATCTGCGTGACTTTTGATCCCGTGGCAACTGGGATTAAAAGTAGCTTATATGTTATGAACTCTTACCTACCTATACGTATACCAAGTTTCATCATAATCGGTTCCATAGTTTTTGCGTGAAAGAGTAACAAACATACATACATAGTCACAAACTTTTGCATTTATAATATTAATAGGATTATTACTTTCTTGTCGTGGAGAGCCGTGAAGTGTGTTATAATTTTTTATAATATTATATATTAGAAAAATTAAAACAGTAAGGAAATAAGAAATATATAATAAGTGAATATAAATATAATTTTTCTATATTAGTAAAACATTTATACAAACATTATCAACAAATATCAACGTTGTTTAAATATTAATGAAATACGATATTATGTCAGCACATTATTTAGGTGAGACGTGTGTTTGTACAAATCACTCAATGTCACCATTGTTTTGAATCTACTTCCTATTCAATATTAAGCTAAGCGTTCACAGCTCGATATTGCACGCAATGAGGGCTAATGTGTGAATTCGCCGCTAGAGGCGCTTGTGTAGCGTGAGGTCTCCGAGAAGTCACTTGCAACTGTTTATAGGCGGGCTGCTCGGTTTTATTTAGTCCTGAATATATTATACTAATTTATAATTAGTACAAAATAATAATATAATAAATTCATTTAATTTCAATAATGTTTCATACAGATTTCATTACAGATTTACAGATTTCATTAAATTAATTAAAACTATATGATATATTGCGCAGTACCAGTGGGCCCCAAACTAGGTAGCTGTATCTTGAGAGTATTTGTATTAACTTGTTTGAAATATTTAATTTAAATCAATATACTAATTATGTCGAACGCTAACTGCTGCTTTGAGACAGTTTTATCTTTCGGAAACTTTTTTTCCGCTCGATACAGCTCGATATAAAATATGTATAAAATATGTACAGCTCGATATAAAATATGTATAAATTATGTGTGCATCCACTGAACCACATTGTAATGATACCCACGCGAATGATACTGATCTGTGAACGCTTAGCTTTATAGTTATATTTTTAAATTGACAAATATCCTTTTTGCTGTTTGAATATTTATTAATTGTATTCTACAATATTTTTTAAATTAAACCAAGTTTTTCATGGCCTTTTCATAAGTTGTTTTTTGAAATTCTAATTAGAAGTTGTTAATTTGTATGTTAATGACTCATAAACGGCTGTACGAATTGAGATGAAATCCAGTACACATATAGTTTGAAACCTCAAATAACATATACCTATCTTTCTACTCTAAACAAAATAATTATATTACAAAATTTTACTTGTAACTACAAGGTACTATATTTTGTCTACATTTGAATTTTAAAAAGAGTTTTTTTAACATAAATAATTATTAGAAAATATTAAAAAAGAAACTAAATATAAGTTGTTTAATAATCTTTTTGTTATGTTAAAAAAATATCTTGTTCTTCTTCTTAAACTTCAAAACTTTCTTCCAAGATTTCCGTACTTTTCCATAAAACAAAGAATCTATATTTAGTTGTAATAATACGTTTGGCAGTCAGTTAATTACTGAAAGAGCTTTGACCTCAAGCGTCATCGTTAAAACATCGTTTTTGTAATGAAATAATATCTAAATATAGTTCTAGGAATGCTATTTTTAGATAAGAATTTAGTATTATATCTTGTTCTTTGTGATATTCGTAGTATTTGTAAATTTTATTTTTTTCGACGTAGAAAGGTAAATCTAGTCAATTTATTTGAGCAAAAAAAACTTATGAATTTTTTTTCTTTTTTTAAGAAATACCAAAAATAAAACCTGTTTTTGTTGACTTATATATTGAATTAAATTTTTTTCGAAATTGTGAATTTAATCTTTTAACCCAGGTCACGTCTATGGAGAGGCACTGCTTTTTTTTTGTATAAAATTTAGTCTATAAATGCCCTACTAATTTTAAATGTTTATTGTGTCTAGTTCCCTCCCAATTTGTGAATATTTTATCTAACTTCATACATGCAAACAACCTGAAGTACTAATGATTTATTTTTGTTTATTACTTTTAAATTTAATCTATGCAGTTGGTGTGTTTTGTACTGTGTCTAATTGTTTGTTTTGTCTTTGGTTACCTAGGTCTGTCAAAAGTCCTCTTATCTATGCGTCGCTCAACCTTGTTTTCTCCAAAGCACAGAGTATGGAAAGTAACAGACTATACCATTCACTGATGTTCTGTGTGAAAACTTGACGTTGGCAAATTCCGTCTGAGATAGGAGTTCCAGGAACAAAAGAAGAAGAAGTAGTCTATAAATTTTTATTGTATATGGTGATTGAGGAATATAATTATTAATTATCAAAATTTGCTCAGTGGTTCCATAATATACCTCCTTATGCTTCTGAGTCCTTTTAACGCTGGTTAATCTATCCCATAGTGCTAAACGTCACAGTTACCTGCGTTTCTTAACAACCAACCATCTTATTATATTTTATTATATATAATTTCGTCGGAAATTTTATCTGACAGTTAATTTTCATGAATCAATGACTATTTATTTACATAGAATGTCCATCAAAGATAACATCTTTAGTTAGAGGAAATCACAAGTTGCAAATAATAACAAAAGTTTTAGTTTTCTAGTAGACTTACCGTTTTCAATAATGTATCAAAGATTATGGATAGATTGTAATCTCAGATTGAATGACATTTGATTGTCAAAAGTCATAACACAGGCTATCCGTGGACAGCGTATTGAAATCAAAGTAAGTGCAAATAGATAGATTTGCCTAACTTTAGTAAGCAAAACAAGGGATAGATAGAATATAGAAAACGGCCGTTAATAGACTATTGACAGTTTAACTAAGACTCCGAAACCGGGCAGCCTAAATAAAACCCTTTGATTTTTTACCCCTTTCGCACTTAATATAAGCTAGTACTAACCCAGTCTCCGCTTGACCTTTGAAAACATTCAGACAATGACCGATCTTTGTTTTGTGTTCCGCGTTTATCTCGAGATTGATTGATATTATCTCTGCTTTCAATGATCGTGGTGAATGATAGTGGTTAATGACCCAGAGGTCGTGGGTTCGATTCCCATTGTTTTTAAATTTTGTTTTTTTTTTTAATAGTAAAATAAATATTTAGGGACATTTTACACAACGCCCTCTAGTCCCTAACTAAGCAAAAGTTGTATTTGGATACTAGATAATTAATAGACATATTTAAACATTTTTTTTGTAAATATATACATACTATAGATAGATAGACCCAGACATTATAAATATTCATCACATCATAATTTTGTACTCGCGGAAATCGAACCTACACCCTCCAGAGCAATAGACCATTGCTAATCCATTGCGCCAATCGGGTCATCAAATAAAAAAAATATTGGTCGATTGATGTCCTTAAAATATAAATAATTGTTTCCTATACAAATGGCCAGTTTATTTGGCCGTCATGTCAACCAAGCTTCAACCTTAGATCATTCACACCCAATAAATCTTGGAATTGGCTCTAGCACGTAGTTTTCGTATATTTAGTTTTGCCAAGTGATTATCAATAGCTACTAGTATTATATTATATTATCTGTGCAATAGCTAACAGAATGGTTTTTTTCTGGTATACTTTGTTATTCCAGTTTTTATAGGTTATGGAATGTATCATGCTAAGTTCTCGTGGAATATTGTTGAAATTCAATGACAATTCTTAAATCCACGCGGATTTGCTCCCGTTGCATAATGTTATATAATATAGCCTTTAAAATATAGCCTATGTTACTCGTGTATAATGTAGCTTTCGAATGGTGAAAGAATTTTTAAGGTCCAGTAGTTTTTGAGCCTATTCATTACAAACAAACAAAGTTTTCCTCTATATAATATTAGTGTAGATTGAAATAACGATTGCCTATAATTAGATTTAACGTGTACGGAAGTATGACAAATGCAACTTAGATTATTTGATAAGTCACTGTGGAGAGGCAAAGATACAATAAATTGATATGAAAATTATTTGTGATTTCAAATATCATACTAATCGTACATAAATTTAGAGATAATTATGCCCTGTATTTATTTGGTATTCAGTATTATTTTTTTGTCTATTCTTATTTGTAACTAGCTTTTGCCCGCGGCTTCGCTCGCGTAGACTACAAAATGAACATAGTTGTTATAAAAAATATGACATTAATTATATATAATTTAATTTAACGCTCATTTATACAATT
>LQNK01000688.1:224711-275488 GCA_001586405.1 Phoebis sennae | reverse complement strand
ACAAACAGACAAACAGACAAAAATTCTAAAAATCATTGTTTTGAGTTTAGAATCATAAACGAAACACGAAACACTATTTTTTTCTAGAAAATATTAAATGTACAGACACGGCTAGTCTACGATTTTATTATATGTATAGATATTTTGAGTATTGTTGACGATTAGACGATTTCTTTGTTTCTTTCTTTCTTCCTTTCTATATGGCATCTTTTACACTACGTATGTAATATATCACCTAAATAAAGAAAGATAATTATTAGGTTCCCTTATTTCTATTTTCTTCAATTATAAAAGAGTTTTAAGGCTTTCGTGAACTTATATGTGTGAAAAAACAATGAAAATATTATGGCAAACTGAATATTTCAACCTAATATCCGCTGCCTGCGTTTAAGCCTACATAGTTTTATTCGCTTATTTGGTGAAACATTTTCCAAAATTTCTTGTCTCAAATCAACACGATTATTGTAACCCCAAAAGTGCATCTTAATCTTAATGTGAAAGTAACTGTGTCCGTCTGTGTGTCTGTCACTTTTTCACCCCTAAATTGAACTTGTAGCATTGTACAGAGATTAAATAAAATACGTTTCAAACACTACAGCACTTTACGCTCGCTGTAAACGTCGGGTTAATAATAATGTATAATAAACCGCGTTTAAATACCTTTAACAAGTGTTTTTTTATATAGAAAGTACTCGCGTTAAAACAAACACAACAACTATAAGAACTATAATTAGATACAGAGTTTTTTTTTAACAGTTTAATAGTTTAACAGTTATTAATAGTTTAATTTCCTCCTTCGTCCTTAAGTTTTGAACTAAATCAACATAAAACACCCATGAGGTAAACTGGACATACAGGTGACAAGAATTAGGTAAACCCAACCGGTTTCTAATAAAACCGTCACAATAGACCTGACCTTGGAAAACCTGCACTGAAACCGTATGCGAGCAGGCACGTCACGGATACAATTACTGTGACAATTACACCGTATATAAATAAAACAAACCCGATTTAAATTGACCCTATTATTAAATAAATAAATAAATATTTAACAAAACGCCATCTAGTCCCAAACTAAGCAAAGCTTTTGTCCCGTGTGGCGACGGTTAGAATACATGCGTCGCCACCCCATTTCTACCTGTGGGTGTCGTAAGAGGCGACAGAGGGTAATTGAGCTGCATAACATCTTTAGCGTTAAAAGAGTGGGAGCCAAGCATTGCACAATTGGGTCAAGCTTGCACCGGTGTAAGTACTACCTGCAGAAGACTGGCGTGAAGCAGTATTGCACTGTGTTTCGTTCGGTGAGCGGGTGCCCGGAGGCCTGTATTCCCATCCGATTTCTCCTCCTGTCCTGTTCTAGTCCCAACTTCCTATCATAATGACGACCCGATTGGCGCAGTGGTTCAGTAACGGTCTATTGCGCCGGAGGTTCGATCCCCATGAGCAGAAAATTATGATGTGATGAACATTATAATTTTCTACTGTCTGGGTGTCAATTTATCTATAGTATGTATGTATTTACAAATAAAAATTTTTGCCAAAAAATAGAACCGACTTCCTCGCTCTAAAAAGTAGAAAATAACTTTTACTTCATTTTTGTTGAAATCTATACAAAGTCGGTGCAAAATCTTGTTAAATTGAAAATAGATAAGGCATTATCATATATTATCCTATACATATTTTATCCTTTTTAGTGTCCTGTGAAGGGTTATCACATCATGTAGTCACAATTCAGTTGATATATACATCATTAAACCTTAACCGCAGAGCTTATTCCGTTGATTTTCGAGGAGTTCCCTGGAATATCTTCCACATGGATGATCTGACTTGAACCAAATTTATATGGGACCACACATGAACTCTACTCTTTCGAATGCAAAAAATTCCAAATCGGTCCATAAACGCCGGAGATATGCGGTAACATACATAAAAAAAAAAAAAATACGGTCGAATTGATAACCTCCTCCTTTTTTTGTAAGTCGGTTAAAAAAAAGTATGTTTAAGTATGTCTATCAGTTATCTAGTATCCATAGTACAAGCTTTGCTTAGTTTGGGACTAGATAGCGTTGTGTTCAATCTCCAGGAATATTTTTTTATTTAATATTTATTTTTTATTTCTACCGAGAAGAACTGTAGCTAACTCTAATAGCTGCTCTTTCAGCTGCCAATTTCAATACATCAGTCGTCTACTGATGAGTATGCTCGTGCGTACTTCAAATGTAGGCTTAATTTGGTTAAATCCAGACTACATGTTTCTTATAATATTAACCGAGATTTACCGCCGGCTCCAACCAGTTGTACCAATGTAAAGAGGTCACTTGAGTCAGTCAATGTTATTCTTTATGTATAAATTATGTAGCAAGTGTTCTTCCGCATGCTTTGAGAGTAATTCACCTTTGTAATATGTAGAGATTGTGCCAATTTTATTCGTTGTGTTTTTAGCTGTTTTACAGTTTCGCTTACGTAGCATGATGTTATATTGCATATAGACTGTATTGAGACCACTAGTTTCTGAGATAAGTGCGTTCAAACAAACAATAGTATATATCAAATTTAAGTGTGGCAAGATTGAGAGTTTGCGTTTCTTGTTGCTAAGTGCCCACTGCCCAAGAAACACTTTTTTTCTTTTATTCCAGAACTAGCGACCTGCCCCGATGTGCTATATTGTGCATACTATATGCATATTATGTTATATTTCTCTCGAGTAACTCTATCTATTAATAAACTCGCATCTCAATTTATTCAGTAGTTTTAAAGATCTAAGCATATACATATATATATAAAGACACAGCGGGTAACATCAACTAGCATCTTTGTAGGATGATGATATTAAATTAAACCCAGTTTAAACTAATACTAAACTACTTTAAAACTAATATCTATAAGACCAGAAGTCTGAATTGTATTTCGTCAAAAAGTAAGACAGGCTGTACATACAAAGAAAGGAAAGAGAGTACGAAAAGTACAGAAGCGTATTGCATAAGGGTAAAAATAAAACACGACAGGAGGAAGATTAGTTTTGAAATGATTAAGAAATTATGTAATTAAAAATGTTAATTTAATCTTCCAAAAATAACTGCTATTTGCTTGAATGACTAGTAATGTCTATCAATTACTAAAAAATAAATAAAACTTATGTATAAAGCGAACAAGGAAAAATGTCGATGACGTAACAGGTGAATGAACTCTCATTACAATGTCAAGGCGATACACAATGTAGGCCTACACAATTACGTAGGGTTGTCAACCGAGACTATTTGCTATACTAGGTGCGATTTTGTTATGTACCTGAAGAGAAAGTAGTCTTAATGATAAAAAGACATTTGTAACCCATCACATTTTTCCCCGTCCTGTTCTCCTCATGTGCTACTCCTGCCAATTTCCCATCATTAATCCCCTACTTATCCCTTCCCCTTCCTTCAAGCCGGCAAGGCATGTACGACACTTTGCTGTTGTAAATGTTCATGGGCTTCGGTCAGTCACTTAACGTCAGGGAAAGCTCCGCTTATTTGCTGTAATATAAATAAAAAACTTATTTTCACAATGAAACAAAACCATACAAACATATATCAACATAATTTGTCTTAAAAACGTATGTTCTACGTACGAATAGTTAGCGTTACTCGAGTCTTCGGCGCACTCCATCTGCCTATTATTCTCTAATCTTTGTCTTTTAGTTAAATTTTCTATCGACTATCTTAAGAGTACTTTTCGAGTAACATTATAAAACTCCTTGTAATTCCGAGAAGTGGTACTACTAGGTACACCTACACGTAAACAATTATAGATAGGATTGTCAACCGAGTCCATTTAATTTTAACATTCATTCATAAACAATCTGATTAACGTCAAGCAATTAATACGATTAAGCTTTTGCTCTAGAATATCTCAAAATCCAAGGCTAGAATATAATATAACAAAATTAACGTGGTATCGTACACAATACACACCTCGTTTTTGACGGATTATAAAGAGGAAAACTTTCTTTGGTTGGGTGTAATAAATAGGCTCAAAAACTACTGGACCAAAAATTATTTCGCCATTCGAAAGCTAAATTATCCACTAGTAATATAGGCTATATATATAACATTATTATATGTAGCGAAGCCGTGCGGATCAGCTAGTTTCTAATTTTCTTATGTAAAATGTCACTTAAGTGCATCTGCATAAATACGTGGAACTGTAATCAGACCTTAAAACTACTATACAATTTAAATTGCTCTTTGTATAACATAAATTTATTTAAATCTTGTCCCATTCAATCATGACTAAGATAATGAAGTATAATTTTAGAATACAACAAAAAACATAAATGTAACATTTGTGTTTTTGTCAACTGTTTGAAAAACTTGATGTTAGTGTTCTATTTAACCGACTTACAAAAAAAGGGGGATGTTATCAATTCGACCGTATTTTTTTATGTATGTTACCGCATATCTCCGGCGTTTATGGACCGATTAGGATTTTTTTTTTGCATTCGAAAGAGTAGAGTTCATGTGTGGTCCCATAGAAATTTGGTTCAAGTCTGATCATCCATGTGGAAGATATTCCAGGGAACTCCTCGAAAATCAACGGAATAAGCTCTGTGGTTAAGGTTTAATGATGTATATATCAACTGAATTGTGACTAGATGATGGGATTACCCTTCACAGGACACTAAAAAGGATAAAATAAAAATTTTTGCCAAAACATAGAACCGACTTCCTCGCTCTAGAAAGTAGAAAATAACTTTTATATCATTTTTGTTGAAATCTATACAAAGGCGGTGCCTTATCTATTTTCAATTTAACAAGATTTTGCACCAACTTTGTATGGATTTCAACAAAAATGAAATAAAAGTTATTTTCTACTTTTTAGAGCGAGGAAGTCGGTTCTATTTTTTGGCAAAATTTTTTATTTTGGATCTACGGTGTTAAATTTTAAGATGTTTTTTCCTGACTGACAACATTTATACATATAAAAAGACGAAATGTCAAATCCATTAAAAATTGGTCGAATTGATAACCTCCTCCTTTTTTTGGAGGTCGGTTAAAAAGAGATAAAATTGGATTACATAAATAGCTTTTATTGTGCTAAAAATATTGACTAAAAATTGTCTTAATACCAAAATAAACAACATAATATTCGTTACTATTTTTATTACAAAAATATAAGTAAATTAATGTTTCTACTCTATATTTAGTACTCAATGATTCCAAGCTTATACGAGATTCTTCCATCATAACAATCACAAAAATGTAGTATGACCAGTCGCTTTTTGTTCCAGTAATTATTACGTCATCGAAATGCCAGAAGACCTGCCCAGAGACTACAAAAAACCATTCCGAGTGTACTGGAACGTCCCAACAATGCAGTGCAAATCAAAAAAAATACCTTTCGACAATCTACACGAGAAATACGGGATAATACAGAACAAAGACGATAAATTCTTGGGAGAAGACATTGCCATTTTGTACGACCCGGGACTGTTTCCCGCGCTTTTCAAGAACGAGAGCAGCGGGAAATTCAAATTTCGAAACGGCGGGGTTCCGCAAGAGGGCGCCCTCGATCAACACTTGGATGCGTTCAAGAGCACCGTGTCACAGAGTATACCTGACCCAGATTTTAGCGGTAATTTTTAATCTGTTCTTGACATATTTCGTGGCTTCTGCATATTAAGACCTTTTTTGTTCTACATTTAGTGGCTTAAAACTTTGTAAATCCTTTTAAATTTTTTCGATGCGTGCGATTTTTATTTGTTTTTAATTTACATTTTAATACGTCTTATAAAAAGTTTATTTTAAGACTTCTAAATTGCTGCAAAAGTACTTTTTTAATTTATTTATTTGATTCTGGTAACAGACAATAAATTATTCCTATATAATTCTGATCTACGATAAGCAGCCTATATTATGTTATTCTGTGCCCTTACCCTATGTATACCAAGTTTCATCATAATTGGTTTAGCACTTTTTGCGTGAAAGAGTAACAAACATACATAGATCCTCACAAACTTTCGCACTTACAATATTAGTAGAATTGGTGACAATCGTGCAATAAACACAAATGAAGAATAGGTAGATAACCTACCAAAGCTTACTAAATATTACTTCATATTCAGCCAATTAAAATTATAACATTCCAAGCAATTCTATACAATAACGCCCAGTTACTGTTAACAAACAAAACAAACCATTAAAACAATTAAGAGTTATTCGATATACAAACAGTTCAATTACATGACCTATATACTAACACTTCCTGTAATAAAATTCACACTTGATATAAATCTATCAGATTTTTAAGAGGAGATTGTTATAGGAATTATTATTGTATTCAGATTTTTGATGAGTTTAAATCTATATTGAAATTCAAATCGTTAATTTTCCAAATTGGCTATAAGAAAGCTCTTTTGAATAACACATACATATTAAATGTTTTATTTACTACCGATTCGGAAGGTAGTGTCTACTAAGAAGAACCGGCAAGAAACCTAGTTTCTTAATAATTGAGATATACAATATTATTTATAATATAACAATAAGTGCAATATTAATTTATTTATTCAATGAGGTAACATGAACCCAAAAATAAAACAATTACAATAATATATTAAATTACTTTATAATATCTTATTTTATACAGTCCATCCATAGTTTATTAGGCCTACCTCTTCCTGAAAAAATATATTTATTCAATCCACTTTTTAAGTAATACAATACTGTAATGAGTTTATAAGCTTTATTTGCTTCGGGGACTCCCCTGTAATGTTACTTCCTGTAATATATAAATAAACAATAAATAAATGAATCTATCTATTGATTTGGACATTAAAACACTTCACTAGTTCCACACTCGTTCATTTTCTACACTATATCAATTATTTATTACAAATTAGACCGGTTTCGAACACCATCGTCAGTAATTTTAAGATGAAGATGGTTTCGAAATTACTGATGATGGTTTCGAAGCCGGTCTAATTTGTAATAAATAATTGATATAGTGTAGAAAATAAACGAATGTGGAACTAGTGAAGTGTTTTAATGTACAAATCAATCAAGATGCAGTTCCATCAAGGTAACAATACAAAATATAAAGTATTAAAAAGATCTAAGTCTATGCAGTAAACAAAAAACTCAGCTAATAGACTATTAGTGCTAATAGTAATAAATGATGATTGCTAAAACATGGCCTTGGTGCGTGATCTAATTGTAGATTTATAGCTATTTCAGCTTTATGGATATTGATTTTTATTACATTAGAATGTTTATTAGATTCTTTATGGAACATCTGGTTGGAAAATATTTGTATGTATAAGTTCTGTACCCAGCTTTGCTCGTTAAAGTCAAGATCTATAACTCTATAGATCAATTATGTCAATCAATATGTACCTTATCAAGCTAATTAATTTTCAAAATCGGTATTCTCGTAAAAATTTACTCTATCTTAACAAGAAATGATCAAAATCGATCTAAGAACGGGTATAAAATGTAAATTACTTAATTATTTTGAGTTAGTTCAATTAAGTTTAAAAATTTTTACGTACAATTTGAAATCTCAATTAATAAAATACTCACACTACCATGCATTTTACATACACAAGTATTTGTACATGCATACATACTCTGTGCTCAAATTAAATAAATAAATAATAAATAAATAATTTATTTCCAATAATATTTTTACATTTTAGATTATGTCGCCCAGGCTCCTGACATAGTATAAACCGTTTTTCAGGAACCTGTGCCTTCCATTTTTACCACTTAGTCTATATTGGAAATAACGTACTATTATAATTATACAAGGAAAAACAAATAGTTACTTAACAAAATTAGTAATAATTAATGTAGACAATTTTAATTTAAACATTTAGCATTGTGCGTACAATTAAATAAAAGCTACAAAAAAATATTGTGGTGTGTGTGTGTGATGTAGGTGGATGTGTGTATGAGAATGTGAGAGTGAGTGTTTAAATAGTATATTAATTTTTAATATTGTAACGTTTATTGTATAATTAACTTAGATTTTAAATTACTTACATTGGTGCTTTTTCAATAAAAAGAACGAAGTAATCTATCTTCATTATTTAAAAGTTTATTTCATCATTTCATTAGATTGTTTCTTTTGTTTTTCATTTTGTCTATAGACATAGACATAGACATAAATTATATTTTTTTATTATGATCAAAATTCGACCACTGGGCGACCACTAGTTTTAATAATAACATAAAAACAATTATTTATAATTAATTTCAAAAACTGACATACCACTCCCTCACAGCTGATTGGCATATGGATAGAAATGCCTGTATGTTAATGTACCATATAAATTCATACGTTATCGCGCTTCTTTTGATGAGTTACGTGATGTCAAATATAACAGATCGATTCTAAATTTAAAATTCAATTTATCTTCAGCCTGATAATATGATTTCTAATACATATTTTTTTGGCTTTTCAGCAAACGTCAAAAGTAGCCAATGTGCAGAGAAAGATAGTAATGACAAATGCCAAATATAGATGTTGTTAATTTTTTTACATTTATAAAAAACAAAAATTTAAGCGTGTTAGACTTATAATTGCAGAAAGCATTTAATTGGCTCTTAGTATTTAGTTTTTTGTAAAATATTTCTCCTTATATTATTTTTTGTAGCTTTGTCAAATTCGACTATCCGATTGGCGCAGTGGATATGGCAGTGGTCTGTTGCGGCGGAGGGTGTGGGTTCGATCCCCACGAGTAGAAAACTATGATGTAATGAACATTGTAATTTTCTACTATCTTGGTGTTTATCCATAGCATGTATGTATTTACAAAAAAAAACTATGTATAAGTCTATCAGTTATCTAGTTTCCATAGTACAAGCTTTGCTTAGTTTGGGACTGGATGGCGTTGTGTTAAATGTCCAGGAATATTTGTTTATTTATTAAATAAAATGTCTTTTAAATAGGACGAATATACTTTAAAATAAATTCTAAATATTCCAGGTGTAGCAATAATCGACTTCGAGTCCTGGCGTCCAGTGTTCCGGCAGAATTTTGGAGTGTTAGTTCCGTACAAGGATGTGTCTTATGAAATCGAGAGAAAGGTGCATTGGTGGTGGCCCAGATCTTGGATCATTGCGGAGGTGGGTTCGATTATAAATTAATTTTTAATTTTTTTTATGAATTAATGTTTTAAGATCTTTTTATGCATCAAGAAATGAAAGAAAGAAAAGAAAATGATATTTATTCAGCAGTGGTGGGTTCAATTGTAGTATTTTTTTATGAATTAATGTATTCAGACTTTTTTATGCATCAAGAGAAGAAAGAAAAGAAAAAGACATTTATTCAGCAGTACAGACTATTAGTATTATAAAAAAATATGTTTATGAAATCGAGAGAAAGGTGCATTGGTGGTGGCCCCGGTCTTGGATCATTGCGGAGGTGGGTTCGATTATAGTAATTACTAGCTTTCCACCCGCGGCGGCATTCTTTAATTTCTGCATTCTTTAGGGCGCACAACAAAAGTTAAATAAAAATACGGTCGCAGGAACACTAAGATATGAACATGTCCATAGTTTTTTTTTTCATATTTTCTATGGATATAGGTTTGACCAAAATTTCACAGTGCGCATGCCTCTTCAAAATACAGAAAATTGGATCTCACAGGAGCGAAGTCGCGAGCGGAGAGTTAGTTATTTTTTGCAGATTTTTGAGAATTTATTAAAGATTTTAACGTCACATTGTCACGTTACATTTTCACGACTTTAGAAGCGAGCGACTTATATCTCAAAAAATATTTATTTTAGCAAAAAACGCAATTGAATATATTAAGATTTTTTATGCATCAAGAAAAGAAAGAAAGAAAATAAAAAGTAAATTCAACAGTACAGACGAATGAGACACGTATTATAAAAGAATAAATATGAGTATAACTTAGGTATAGCTCAATTTTTTTCTACGGCAGTTTATTTTAGCGAAATGGAAAAGAATATAAAGTAAATGCAGCAATATAATAGACTAAGCATTTTTTTATAACGGTTGGGAAAAATTAACTTTTTACTTATAAAGTAGGTTACAAAAAGCAAAATACGTTTTTGGTAATGCCTTTTTCGGACTTTAGCAACAATTTCGCAATTAAAACGTTCTTCAAAGCGCTTTTGATATTTCATGAATGCACATGACTTTAAATAGGTTAAGGGTACTAATGAACGGACATTATAAAGAGAAGAGACGAAAATATACGGGTTTTCAGTGAAAATTATATAGGTTACGTCACACTCTGTATAAACTAATTTAAATTTATATCTTTTTATTGTTTATGTAAGAAAACACGTCATGTGTTGCACTATTAATTTTATTACATCTAAACTAGTATTATAAAGAATTTCCTCTTTGTTTGTTTGTTTGGTTGTATTGAATAGGCTCAAAAACTACTGGACCGATTTAAAAAATTCTTTCACCATTCAAACGCTACATTATCGATGAATAACATAGGCTATATACATAATTAACTAGTTAGTATAATCTTGTGTTTGTTAACGCGATTACTTTACATATTAAATAAAATCATTTAAATAGTATTTTATTTATTGACCAGTTTCGAACTAACTTTTCACTATTCGAAAAAATACATATCCGAAAGTATTTTTTGTTTATAAATAAAATTCAGTTCCAGCACCAAGTAAAAACAAATAATACTTTTTCTAAATATAGTTCCCTCGTTATGCAAGTAACAATCATAGTAATTAAAACTAATGAACACTAATACAAACACAGATTCATCCAATCCACAACAATTAACACCATGGTATTGCATCGCGTGACACTTCCTAGCTACGTATTAATAAACTAGCTGCGGCCCAGGGCTTCGCTCCCGTGGGAATATCGGGATGATATATAGCCTATAGCCTTCCTCGATAAATGGGCTATCTAACACTAAAAAAATTTTTCGAATCGGACCAGTAGTTTCTGAGATAAGCGCTTTCAAACAAACAAACAAACTCTTCAGCTTTATAATATTAGTATAAATAAATATTTTATTTTATTATTTTACAGAAAACTTACGGCTACAAATATACTACAACTTACATTTTTAGGTACAAATAAAGCCAATTATAAGTCTTCACATATAAAAACTATCAGTAATAAATATGGTAGGCAGTACAATTGTCAAAAGCTCCAATTATTTAAGCGAAGAATTCTTTACTTATGATTGTAAGAAGTTTTTGTTAAAATAACACTAAACGCTAAGTTTGTTGAGAAAAAGGTTCTTTTACACTTTAGACCAGGGGTTTCCAACCTTTTCTTGGCCGAGGACCACTTTTATATCATTAATAACGGACACGGCGAACTTCATACCGCCTTTTAAACGTGAAGTACTTGACAGACATGTATTTGTATGGAAAAATATAATTGTGGTTTTTAATATTCTATTTGTTATGTCCTATGGTTGTAGGTGAGCATTAAATAAAAGATTCAAATATCAGTAAGTAGGCACACAGCTCAACGGATACGTCTGCACGCCACAGATGACAGGTTTGAAGTGTCAGAAGTGACACTAGCGCCCCACTGGTCCGTGTGCTAACATTTATTATATATCGTGAACACCACACTATTCACAACTTTTTCATATTTTCTCACCGTTTAAATCTTCCCTGAACTTCCATGAATATTTCAAGACTAAAATTATTCAAATCCGTTCAGCCGTTCTCGAGGTTTTGCGAGACTAACGAACGGTAATTGATTTTTATATATATAGATTGTTAGCGACGTAGGTATGCTGTTTATATGTGTCTAGTGATCGTTACCAGGGGGTTACCAATTTGAAGGTTTCGTGGAAATTATCAGTTTGGTTAGTTCTAAAACCTTTTTTAAGACTTACAACGCTATTAATCAGTAACAATATAAATTTTGTCTACAAAACTATGGTTTCGAATCTTTAGATTCATAAATTATAAAACAAAAAGAGACTGTTCTAATCCATACTAATTACTCCAATAACATTACTCCATCGCGTGACTGCCCTACATTGCATAATTAGGGCAGCTATGGAATGTACTGATGATCATAATTCCTAACATTTATTTATACGAACGGACACTCTTCGGTCCTTATCAATGAGCTTAATATCTGTCCCACTGATTTGGGGCCTCTCATCGCTTTTAACTGACTTTCAAAAAAAAGAGGAGGGCATCAATTCCCTCCGTGACCGTATATTTTTTTTTATTAACCGACTTCCTCGCTCTAAAAATAGAAAATAACTTTTATTTCATTCTTGTTTAAATCTATACAAAATCTGTGCCTTTATCTATTTTCAACTTAACAAGATTTTGTCGAAGTCGGTGGGAAGAATAGGAAGTCGGTTCTGTTTATTGGCAAAAATTTTTATTATCATCTCCAAATTTACTAGAAACAAAGAAAGTTTGTTAAGAAAATTTGTATTCTCTCGAGGGACGTATTAGTCAAAAGCTTTATTAGGGTACGATGGTGCTGACATACACAAGGTGTAAATGTATCTAATAAAATAAAGAAAGAAAAAGACACTCTCCGGATTGTTATTAGATTTTTTTAGCCTGTAACGTTGTAACGTTACACGTTATAATATAATATAATTTAACTAATTTTTATTCCTTGTATCAATAATATTTATCAATATATAATCTGTTCAAACTCTTTTTTTAGTCTATGCAATATCGATTTTTAAACGGTTGTCAAAATGTCATTTCAAACGTCATTCATACTAGATGATCTGTGGTTCCTCCATACCGGCCAGCTGGGGTATATCAGGTCGAGCGCGTATGCGCCGGGTCCTTTTCTTTTTAATTAGAAAAATCCTTACAAGTGGACACTGAATTATTATATATATATATATATCTGCCACGAGTACAGTGTAACAGTTTATCGTTTAATTATTTAAATTATTTTACACTTATTTGTGTTCGTATAACCCCACTGGGGTGTCACGCTACGGGTGAGAATCTGTCACGCTACGGGTGAGAATCTGTCACGCTACGGTTAAGCATCGTTCAACGCTTCGGCTGCATTTTCACGCCACGGCTACTTTTACGCTTCGGCTGCAGAATTTTGCCACGTTACAGCTGCATCTTCCGGCTTACGGAACCGAGGGATATTTGCTACGTTTGGGAATCTCTGGTGAAGAGATTCCATCGTCGTGTTTGCCCTGCTGAAGGGACACGTTGGCATTCCTCGGGCTTAGCAGCGACACGTGGCCAACACACCTCCAGGCCTACGCACCCAGGCGCACCCTTCATCCAGCGCCACCCTTTTTATTCAGGGGAGTAACGGCCCTATCTAGTAGCAATAGACCTAGGCACACCACGACCCTATTTAGTTTCATTTTAATAATTATTATATAATTTATTTAATTTAAATATATTAAATTGTTGTTGACTATACGGTGAGTTCTTTTATTTACCCCACCGTAAACGTCACAAGCCATAGAAAACATAGATGACGCGACTAAAACTAACTGTAAAATTAAATAACATGAACGATATGTTGATGCAAATGAATTAGAAAGAAAAAAGTTTATTCCATACACATGTACATAGAGTGAAAACAGACATTGAAAATAAAATGAGAAAAACCTAAAAAAAAAAGGTCTGGAAAAATTCTAGTTGAGTTTTCTATGTATTCTTGTATGTTTGTACCTAAAACACATATTCTAACCGCTATTATTCCCAGTTCCTATAGAAATAAATCGAGTCGTTTTACTTACGGACAGTACAATCTTACTAACGGCCGTTTTCAATATTCTATCTATCCCTTGTTTTGCTTTCTAAAGTCAGACAAATCTATCTATTTGCACTTATTTTGATTTTTATATCCTACCGACGGATAGCCTTTGCTATGATTTATGTCTATGCTATCTAACGTCATATAATCTGACATATGGCCGTTTTCAATATTCTATCTTTTCCTTGTTTTGTTTACCAAAGTCAGGAAAATTTATCTATTTGCACTTACTTTGATTTCAATATGCTGTCAATGGATACTGGATAGCCTTTGTTATGGATTTTGACAATCAAATGTCATTTAATCAGAAATTACAATCTATTCATAATCTTTGGTACATTATTGAAAACGGCCGTAAGTCGAAAGCGTATCTGTAATAAACATGGCGTTAACATAACTCCCAAAACTTGGCGCCGATTGGTTGATTATAACCGCTCGGTAATCAAAACGATTTGTATCTATTCCGTCGTTTATAGGTACCGATAAGTCAATTCCACGACAACGGTGATAATTTGATACTTGAAATAAAAAACAGATTAGTCCAATCCCTGCTAATTAGTTCGACAATATTGCAGCATCGCGTGACTGCCCTACATTTTATAATCAGGGCAGCTTGGAATGCGATCAGCACATTGGACTGTAATGACTGAATACTATAGCTCGATGTATATATCGCTCCAGTAATCTATACTTGATATTATAAAGCTGAAGACTTTGTTTGAACGCGCTAATCTCAATAACTACTAGTCCGATTCGAAAAAAAAATTATATAGTCCACTTATCGAGGAAGGCTATAGGCTACATATCTTTCCTATACCTATCCTTATATAAGCTTTGAAATATTATTGTTTCATACTTTTTCGACCGATTTCTTCAACTATTTAGTCTCATATTGGCAATGTTACAACAAGCTATTGTCCGAACATATGACAATGTTTTATTTTATATCTTTTTGGTGCATAAATAATTTAATATGGTTGAGGTTTCTGTGAGTATAGTAGTGCAGAGATGGGGTTACTTATTAAAAGCGTGTTTGAAGTTCGAAGCGTTTGTTGTGACTGCTTGGTGTATGTGTATGTGTTAAGAAAAACAAGTGAACAAAACATGTTAAAAGATAGATAACTGCAATAATCTAATCCTATAAAAAATAACACAAATAATGAATCCCTTATTACTCAATTTTGACTCTTGTCACTTCTTCATAATTACTTTATATCACGTAATTGACGGAAGAAAAAACTAATTTTATTTAATTTCTCACAAAACTAACTGGGATCAAATATAGTATCGCATTGGCAACTGTGAGCTATATAATACCAAGCGATTAAAACGCCATGAAATACAGGATCTTGGTAAAAGATGGTGAGGTGTGTTAGTTCTCCTGCTGAGGAGCTACTAGGAGAACATGAAACATCACTGAATAAATCTGTTTATAGTAACATCACTGAATGCAGATAAGGAAAAATAATGACTCTTACAATCCTTCCAGGCAAAACAGCGTTTCGAGGATTCCGCACGTCGTTTTATGCAGACCACAATATCAGTAGCGAAGCAAATAAGACCTAAAGCGATTTGGGGTTATTACGGCTTTCCTTATTGTTTCAACAAAGCCAGTAATATGATTGATAGCTGCCCCTCGCAAGTTGTTGCTGAAAATGATGAGTAAGTTAATTTTATTATACTACCTTCTATCTACCCGCAGCCTTTCCCACGGAGACATTGACATTTGATATTCATTTATGCACGTCATGTATGTCAAGTTGGTGATCCTTAAAACACCAAAAATAAATAAATAAATCACCCTTGCTCAAGAATTACGCTATCTATTGGTGAAAACCATACAAAAATATATTTACTAGTTTTTGAGTTTATCGCATTCATACAGACATAAACAGAAGTGTGTGGTCAAGCGTTACAGCTTCTCATAATGTTAATAACTTAATTGATTTAGCTTTTACATCTAACAGGATAATAGTTGAAAACACCTCAGCGACCTCAGATTCACTTATTATCCCTTTGTAAACTGTCAATCATACATATTATATGATTAAAACACGTTTTATAGTTGTGGCACATTATTTGATTACAATAAAGTACATTATCACTTATATTATAAAAATTGTTATTTTGGCAACCGCTATTACTCGTATATTTGCTACATATGCAACACAAAATCTTTCTTTTCTATACGATTTATACAGCACTTTTCATATACAAAAATATCCTGCTCAAAATTCCAGGACCTACTGGCTCTGGGCTGAAAGCACAGCACTCTACCCATCCATCTACAGTTCCCAGGACCTCTCATCATCAGAACTGTCTGCTCTCATCCAAGGTCGGGTGAGAGAAGCCTCTCGCGTCAGGAGAAGAGGAACCCCAATATTACCATATTTCTGGTATAGATATCAAGATGGAGGGTTTTTGAGAGAGGTGAGTAATTTTTACTAATAATTTTATTAATACGAAAATAACGCTGTAAACCGATTAGGATAAAAATTTTGTACAGAGATTGTTAGAAACACCAAAAAGGTCATAGTATATATAGCTTTTATCCCGGTATAGGGGATATGGGGTATGGACACGGATGGGGACTTGATAACTGATAGACATACTTACACATACTTTTTTGTAAATGTATACATATTTTAGACAAATGAACACCCAGACAGTGGAAAATTACAATTTTCATCACAATAATTTTCTATTCGAAGGGATCGAACCCACACCCTACGGCACAATAGACTTTTGCTATATCCACTACGTTAATTGGGTCTAAATTTTTTTCTGGATGCCTGAGACTAGACTGAGCCGTGGATTGAAGAAGATGTTCTGATATTGTAGACTTCTTGGAGAGCAGCTAATATAACAGCTCTTAATTATTCTAATTGTTTATCCTTAGACCTTGTCTTTCCTCAACACAAATGTATGCATATGATTTGTGATTAAAGGCAACAGAAGCAGCACTAGACGGTATGCAAATTACCCGCAGATAAGTGGAATATCAGAAATGTTTAGATCATTTCCAATAATTAAATTAACATTTCCTCAGAAAGTCTGTTATCAAGAATAAAAACTGAATATAGGGTATAGAATTTAGACCATCGATAACAGAATTAGGTAATAGATAGCAAGAGTCGGACCCGAGATCCATCTGACCTAATCTGTCAAAAACGCAAGCAGAGTAATAAAAAAAAAACCATATTTAATCCCTAAGAACAATATTTGCCTTCTGAATACTTTCTATCTTTGTGATGTGATACGTTTTTGTGTTTTATGTATTATTTTTCCTGTTCCAAACTTTTATTACCTATTTATGTATTCTTTTCGAATATGCACCACCTACCTATTTCTCGTTTATATTTTTTTTTCTATTAAAGCCTAGCAAATATCACACTTTAGCGATAAAGCCGCCTATTGCATATGTATATATCCATTATAAAAATATTGTGTGTAATAAAGTAATATTCATTAATATTTTCCTTCCAGTTGGACCTCTCAATCGCCTTACAAACACTATACAAATCCAACGCCTCAGGTTTCATAATCTGGGGCAGTTCCCACGACGTCAACACTATAGACAAATGCAATAAACTCAAAAACTACTTAGAAACCACACTCGGTCCATACATTTCCAAATACACCAAAGATATACACAAAATGAGAGACGAATATACACCAGAACCTACAGATATATGGCATACAAAACCAAATTTAAATAAAACAGACCCAGAATTCAACTGGATTCCACCAGAAAATTACACACATGATATTATTAAAAATGTGGAAGAAGAATTGATAAAAAAAGGTTACGATGACTTTAATCATACTAAAGTTAACGAAAGTGTCGTTTTGGAAATGCTTTCTAGTATACGGCAGAAAGACGAAATAGATAAAGATATTGTTAAAAATGATAAGAATAGTAAAATAGAAGTAACTAGTCCAATAATATATACTACAACTAACTTGACTACTTTATTAGATGCAAATAAAAATATGGAAATAACTCAATCAACAATAGAAATAGTTGATTCACCGACAAATACCAATCAAGAATTCAAAATAACAGAATTGTTTAAGCTTCAGTCAACAGAATCTGTTAGTACCGAAACAACAACAATGACCAATTCAGAACTAAAATCAACAGAATTGAATTCAGAATCAACAACAAATACAGATCAAGAACCAAAAACAACAGAAGCAATGAAATCTGAAACAATTGCCAATTCAGAATTTAGAACAACAGAACTCAATACAGAATCAACAAAAAACCAAGAATTCAAAACAACAGAATCGTATACATCAACAACAAATACAAACCAAGAATCAAAAACAACAGAACCTTACACATCAACAACAAAAGAAAATAATTTTTTGGTTCTATTCACGAATATATCACAATTTGAAATCACAACAGAAGATAGTATAAGTAGTAAGAAACCGAGGAGTATAACGGAATTTGAGAAGGATCTAGAAAATTCTACATTTCATCTGCTTACTCCAAATGATGATGAGGTTGTTATTTATATTTATAATTCTTAATACTAATTTATAACCACTTTTAATGTTTTTTCTTTTAATTTTTATGTTGTTTTAAAATATTAGTGTTGTTTTGCGTGTACAAACTCACACATTAAACTTTTCCTTTTTAATATTGACTAATTTTTAAATTCTTAATACTAATTTATAACCATTTTTAATGTGTTTTATTTTAAAATTGTATAATATTAATGTACAAGCTAACACAAATTTTTTTTTGCTTTTTAAATCGAATAATTTTTTATTTTGATTGAGATTTTTTCTTTTAGGCCACTAATATAATATATTTGTTATGTTAATTTTGTACTTATAATTTAAGATTCATATAGTTTCAATTGATTTTTTAAAACGTTTAAAAAAAAACAATGTTTGGACTTTTTTGATGCAATAACGTTGTTGTTTGTTCTGTTAATTTTAACACTTAGATTTTTATCATTTAAGTAACATTCTTTTTACTTCTATTAATGCACTAATATTTTTTATGTTTGCAATTTAACTCATTTTTTGCTTTTTAAAAATGTTAAATATATTAATGTTTTGCATGCATTCATATTGTGTCCACGATTGTTGTGTTAATAGTTTTTTGTGTTTTGCTTTTAAAGTTTATGTTTGCCGTTTTTAAACATTATGTTTTGTTAACGTTGCTTTTAATGTCTACTTTAACTAATATTCTTAAATTTGCGTTTTTATACATTTTGTTATTAACAACAAAGCTATGGAAGCTGAGGTTGCTTATTGAAAAAAGCTTTTCCTTATAATTTACGTAAAAATAAATTTTATATATTTTTTTGCTCTTTAAAATAAACAAGCTTTACGTGTGTGATACTAGATGGCGTTGTGTTTGAAAATATATTTTTTTAAATAAATAACATGGGATACGCTTTTCAAAATTATATTTCTGTTTAGGAGGGTGACTTCTCGAATGCGGCGATTTCTTCATACGACTCCATTCTATATGTTTTTGGTATCTGTGTTGTGTTTATGTTTTATTAACAAAAATAAAAAATATATTTTTACAAAAAATACACGATATTGAATTTAAGAAGGTGAATTGTTGTATGGTTTTCCTTTAAATTAATAAAAATATAATACTTTATGTAGAAAAAAATTCCACCCCACCTGTTCTTATTTCGGCCGTTAATTATTCCAAAGTATTAATTAAATGCTACGAATATAATATTTTAATTGGCTTTTTATGGGATCAAAAACATAATTATGTATATTTTAAAAATTTTTACAAAATCAAAAATAGCAATTGGAAAATATAATTATACGTGTATTTTTAGATGTTATTAAAAATCTCTATTTTTCTATCTAGATACTTCAATAAAAAATATTTTTCTATGTGACTAACACCTATACTATATTTGGGATTTTTTCATAAAACTCCAAAACTTATAATAATTTTAGATTTTTAAGTTAATTTAAGTTCACATTTTATTAACTTTAACTTGTCTGTGATATTTAATTAAATATTGTAAATATTAACACAAATGTAAGTACAAGTTGTAAAATAAACTATAATTTGAAACAATAAGTTTTTTTTTCATTTTAATTCAATAATGTACATATACTTAATTTTTAAACAATCTATACTGATTACTAAGAGGAAATAGTTGTGTTTTGTATGTTTGTAATATTATCACACAAAAACTGCTAGACCGATTTCAAAAATTCTTTTACAATTAAATAGCTGCATCTTCACTAATTTACATAGGCTATATTCAGCCTTGGGTGAAGTACAACTTTATAAACTAACTAGCTGTGCCACGCAGTTTCGCCCACGTATGTGTTCCCGTGGGATTTGATCAAAATCCTTTCTTAGCGGATGCCTACGTCATAACATCTACCTGTAGCCAAAATTCAGCCCGATCCGTCCAGCAGTTTGGGCTGTGCGTTGATTTTTGTATATATTTGGATGGGGTTGAATCAAAAACGATATTTCAATTTCATATTTATTATAAACCAAAACATACAACCAATTTTAATATTATATTGGAAAAGGATACATTTAGTTGCATTTTAATATAATTCACATTATAATAACGGAAAAAACTCATTTAAAAAAAGAACGTTAATTTGACAAATGGGATGATTTTTTAAATTAAAACTTCAATGATAGTTGTTTTTATTTTTATTTTAGGGTGGGTACTTTAGTTAAACAAAGCTAAGCGCCACAAACAACAGAAAAACAATAATTCTTAAACAACAAGGGTATTTCATCGTCAGTTATAAAATTCCTATCAGGGCGAACACTCGCGAAGTTATTGTACTTGGGCTCCGAAATAACCTCAAAGGAATATTGTTTTATTCTCGAAAGATCTCGAAGCAATTCCTCCATAGTGTAGGCTGTTAGCAGAAAAGGGGTTTTTAGCTTGGAAATGCATTTTAATGTGGTAGGCCAGGGGTCTTTTCCATTGTAGATTGAGGTCCTTTCGATGCTTGGGTTGAAGGCACAAACTGGAAGAAAATGTAAAAGATGTAGTCATTTTTAATTATTGAAAGTGAATTAGTGTATGAAACGTACTGATGTCAATAATTTTCACAAGGCTACCACAGATAAAATAATACTATACTAGACATAAGTTTGATTATTTACATTTAAAAACCAAAAAAGATAAACTTAACATAGGTATTTCTGTATCGAAGTCTGAATGTGTACTCAGTAGTTTATTCAAGCTACAGTGCTACGCCCGTGTTGAATAAAAAATATCACGTTGTAAAAGCCTAAAAGGAGGCCGGAAAATGAAAGAAAATTACGCCAGTACTAAAGATTGATTCCTATCAGTACATTATAACCGAATGTATGGACCGAAAACCGGTTAATGTATGTACATAAAAAAAACGTCGTTTAAAATGAAATTTTGAAACATAATTTCATACAAACTGTAGTTATTCTTACCAATATCTGGAAGAATGAAATCTTCGCTAGTGTAGTAGTCCAAATAGGTAGTCTTATCTTCAAAACTGAATACCAACCGACGGTTGAGAGAACGGCAGTGTTCACATAATCTGTAAGCATTTATATTTGACATTTATTCATTTAAAAAAAATAAAGACAAGCTGTTCGCGCTATTATAATCCAGCTATTAGCAGAACTGTGTTGTTTTTAAACCGTTTAATAGTTGTAATGTGGTTAACATACACATATCAAAACGTCAATACTTTGACAAATTAATAAATAATAGTAAGTAGGAAGTTGGAGAATAGAGCATTAGAACCTTTTAGTTCAGTTTTTAGAGCTCTGTAGCTAAATGAAAACTCTGGGGCTTAATTCATAAATCCGATTTGTGTCGGAACTTTTGTCGAACCTTTCCGTCGAAATATGTATGAATCTTGTTCCGATTTTCGATACTTTCCGGTCGGATTCTTGTTTTTATAATAGGGGCCTGATCGATATTGGTTTTGAAAATTTATTATAAATTCTTTAATATTATTATTAAATCCTCGCGCTAAGAATCCTTTAAAAGTATTTAGTAGGAAAGACACACACAGGAAAGTTCAACTCTTATTATATTATTAAATTTGTATACATATTTGTATTAGTCCTGGCCTAGAGAAGTATTAAAGATGGAACTATGATGTGGGTGAGCAATAACAAGATGATTAATAGCTTCATTGTAAAACACAAATTACATTTAAATAGATAAACTATTCCATTTAAACATCCCACATGGTCAAGATACTAATACAACAATAAAAAATAACAAAAAATACGTAATACGATTTTTGAAAAAGCAAATTACAAGGTATACTCGATAGACTGTATTGTCACTTCTTGATGGAAATGCATTTTATAATATTTCATAGAATTGAAACTATTTTTTACACTATTTCCATATTTATTTATAGACTTTATTAAATTTACTACCGGTCTCGAACAATCTACTATCTAGACTACCTGACGATGATTGTTCGAAACTGGTTGTAAATTTAATAAAGTCTATAAATAAATGTGGAAATAGTGTAAAAATAGTTTCAATTCTATAAAATATAACAAATTACAAGGATTGAGGCTAAATTAGGTTAAAAAAGTCAAACGAGATGGAGCTATAAGAATATTGACGTATCCGTAGGTTTTTTAGGCTGGCCTCACACATGCTGAATGTCTGTCTGAATTCAGGATCTGATTTCAAATCCTGACAGGTCGATCTAAGAAATTCAGAATCTGAAAAAATCAGTTTGTGGAGCAAGCCGATATTGTATGTTATACTGGCCTTTCTAAATTAAGAATCTTAATTCAGATCCTGAAAATTCAGCATCTGTGTGACCGCCAAAGAAGCAAAGCAATGAAGTACTCAATAGTAAATAAGTTATTCAATAGGGGACGCTGAAAATCAGCGCTGTGCATGATAAAATCATCACGGCCTATGCTGAGTGGACTCCCTTTTTCAGGAATTCTGTCGTACACCTTTTTTATGGTTCTTTTTCATTTTCTTGTGTTGTTGTTTGTCTTTATTTTATTTTACTTTTTTTTTTAAATTTTTAAGTGTACCTGTGTGTTCCTGTAATAAATGTTTTTTTCTTTCTTTCAAGTATTTCCTACGTAAAAAAGAAAATTGAGACACCCTTACTTGACATTCTTCAGCAGGTCGAGAGGTAAGTTTGAAGGGTTGAGGTTCGGGCTGATGAGGGCCACCCGCAGGTCCCTAACATCTGGTCGCAGGTGGAGGAAGAATCTCTCCCATTTGTGTAATACGTCCGCCTCGAATTGTAGCTCTGCACCTACTATGTGGATTGAGAAGGTGGTCTTCTGAAATTGTAAGGGTTTTAATTTGATAGGCCTGATGATCTAAAAAATAGGATATAAATAAATAATTATTCTGGGACATTTAACACAACGTCATCTAGTCCCAAATTAAGCAAAGCTTGTACTATGGATACTAGATATCTGTTAGACATACTTAAACATACTTTTTTTTGTAAATACATACATACAATAGATAAATGAACACCCAAACAGTAGAAAATTACAATGTTCATCACATCATAATTTTCTACTCGTGGGGATCGAACCCACACCCTCCGGCGCAACGACCATTGCTGAACCACTGCGCCAACCGGGTCGTCATATGTATGTGACGTATCAAAAGAGCTTTCAAAAAAAAACAACTTGGATAAATAAACAGTTTGAATTTGAATTTGATTTTTTACGACCACCTTTAAATGCCTGTTAGAAAAGGTATTGTGTCACCCGAGAATCGACATTACAGATTACAACTGATTTGTATGAAATAAATATAAAAATAACCATAATATAGCTTTAGATAAAAGGTAAGACTTCATGTTCCTTTATGAGGTCTATTTTCCATCCGTTTCAGCACTATTTAAAAAAAAGGATTTACTTAGCAAAATCGTGTTTATTGACATCACCATTAACGCGAATCTAGGGCCGTTTTTAAAACAATCTTGTAATCACAAAGAAATGATTTTGTAACTAATCTACGAAAAAAAAATTCCTTACAATTTTCGTTAATGGTACTAAAAGTAACACTAATACATTTCCATATACAGTTCCTCTTGTAGATAAGATCTTAACAATTGGTCATCAAAAAATGACCGCGTTTAAAATCCTTTAAAAAGTACTTAAATAAAATAAATAATAAATATTCTCGGACATTTTACACAACGCCATCTAGTCCCAAACTAAGCAACGCTTGTAATATGGAAACTAGATAATTGATAGACATACTTAAACATACTTTTTTTTTTGTAAATACATACATACTATAGATATTAACACCCAGACAGTAGAAAATTACAATGTTCATCACATCATAATTTTCTACCCGTGGGAATCGAACCCACACCCTCCGGCGCAATAGACACTGACGTATCCACTGCGCCAACCGAGCAGTCAATTCATTTAAAATGGAAAGTACTCGCGTTAAAACAAACACAAGATTATATTATTACATTAGCTGCGCACCAGGGCTTCGCTCCCGTGGGAATATCGGCATGATATATTGCCTATAGCCTTCCTCGATAAATGGGCTATCTAACTCTAAAAGAATTTTTCAAATCGGACCAGTAGTTTCTGAGATTAGCGCGTTCAAACAAACAAACTCTTCAGCTTTATAATCTACTAGCGACCCGCCCCGGCTTCGCACGGGTTTAATGGATGATATTATACATAAAAACCTTCCTCATGAGTTACTCTATCTATTAAAAAAAACCGCATCAAAATCCGTTGCGTAGTTTTAAAGATTTGAGCGTTCATAGGGACATACAACATGACACATGACAGAAAAAGCGACTTTGTTTTATACTATGTAGTGATACTAATATTATAAAGCTGAAGAGTTTGTTTGTTTGTTTGTTTGTTTGAAAGCGCTAATCTCAGGAACTACTGGTTCGAATTGAAAAATTCTTTTTGTGTTGATTAGATCATTTATCGAGGAAGGCTTTAGGTTATATAACATCACGCTGCAACTATTAGGAGCGAAGAAATAATGGAAAATGTGAAAAAAACGGGGAAAATTATAACATTGTGCTACGGGAGCGAAGCCGCGCGGATCAGCTAGTATTAGTATAGATTGGTCATCAATTAGCAAATACAAACCTTAGTCAACCCATTAGCAGTTTTCTTCGAGACCTGATAACCAAACGCAGCAGTAAGTGGCGCCGAAGCGACCTGTGTGAGAGCAGCGTACTGGATGTCGTCCATATCTGTAACAGTTGAATTGTTGGAGACGATCCAAGAGGTTAATAAATATAGGTGTTAATAAACGTAAAACTACATCTAGGTATTTTGAGCTAATTTTCAGATTATGTCGTCTCATTTCAAGTTTGTTTTGGTTGAATTTTTCAAAAATGCAAAGAAGGATTAAACTTTAACCAATACATTATTCCTGATAAACATAAGCTGTATTTTATTATGAAAAAGTTAATTACTAGCGCAAGTCAAACAGATATTTGGGTGTCAATCCAACTGCAACTACTGAACGGATTGTAAATAAAATTTCGCTAAACAGAGATACTGTTGGCTGGATTACAATGATAGAAAGAAAGAAAAATTTTTTTTTTTTATCTTTACAACAGCACTGAAGGACACAAATTAAACGTTTCATACACTATAACAAACATTACACATATGTCACGACTGTATAGTAGTGCAGAGCTAAATGAGGTGGCCACTCAGCTTATGTACCGGCGTCATTGACGGCCGAAGCGCAAATTTTCATGGGCTCTTGCCATGGTTGGAGAGAAAGTGTATCACAATTAAAATATATATATACTTTTAGAAGGAATAATATGTTAAAAGTAATAAACAGGATAAGTTATAAAATTAGGTACGTTTCGCATGAAGATATTCTTCATAAAATATATAAATATATCTTAGGACTAGGTAGAAGGATATCTTTTCTTGATCTTCTCATCTCATCTTCAAATAGGATCCACTGAAAATCAGTCTTGAGGTTTTCACGTCACGTGTGACTGAGTGGTTATCCTTTTTTAAGAACCTTGGAACCTTGTACTGTTTTTATTTGTTAAGTGTATTTGTTTGTTGGTGTTGTAACAATAAATGTCTTTTCTTTCTTTCTATCTATAGACCCCGCATATAACAAAACCGCAGGCAGAAGGTAGATTTAAATAAAAATAGTTAATTCTTACCAATTTTCTCTTCATACAAAGAAGCCAGAACTTCGTTAACTTTCTCCGGGATTTCATAGTTTTCCACCATCACCTTACTGGGAAGACGTGGCTCCAGTCTACCCTGGGTCTGTTGATGGTTCACCAGCCTGTGGTACAAAGCATACGACTTGCACCAACGTTGGTGAGATGCTGGTAGATGTTCAGGGTGATCGGTACAGAATGCCACCTGGGAAGGGACCAATAAAGTTTCTTTGATACTTTAGTTGTTTGTTGTTTCAACAAATGTTGATCGAAAGAACTAAGATGCAAATAACTATTAATCTACACTAACATTATAAAGAGGAAAACTTTGTTTATTTGGTTGTAAAGAATAGGCTCAAAAACTACTGGATCGATTTCAAAAATTTTCCACCATTCAAAAGCTGCATTATCCACGAGTAACAGGCTATATTTTACAAGCTATATAACATTATGCTATGGGAGCGAAGCCACGCTAATCAGCTAGTATGACACACAAGGGAAAATAATTCGGGTGGTCTGTCGCGCTTTCATGTCTAAACTACTAAGCCTATTTTAATGAAATTTGATTAAAAGTTACCGTTGAGCTTTGGAAAAGAGATAGAGATATTTTATGAAAAAGAAATTGAACAGGTAAAAATAGGCGATGACATTGTATGGAAGAAAATACCAGCGAAGTGAAGCTTACCTGTCTACATCCTGCACAGTCAGTCAGGTTCCCCTGCCTCCACTCCCTGCAGGCTACATTCACACAGACCCTGGGGTACAGCAGCGCCTCTTGCTCCCAGGGCACCAACTTTCTCTTGAGCATCTTCTCACAGGAGAGTATTATCTGCATGCGATGTAGTCGGTAGTCTTGGCCGGTGATGTTTTTTGCATCACCGTAGATGAATTTTTGTTCTGTGATAAACAGAATAATGAAAGTGAAATAGTATACTATGTAGGAATCGTTGTCCAAAACTGGCATATCACGAGGCACCTGGCTTAAAATACTAAAGGGAATGGCATTTTTATTATTTTTATCATATGAAAGCAAGAAGCCTCCAGCAAGAAGCCTCACAGCAAATGAAACAAACAATGCTTTCTAATCTTTTTGCTTAATTAGTTTTTACATGACCACAGATGACGTAATGCTTTCAACATCACCTCTGTGTATCTCTGTTATGAAAAATAAAAAGTAGTTTCTTATTGTATGATACTTCTACTATAATTATTGTAATCTATACTAATATTAAAAAGAGGAAAGATTTTTTTATTTGTTTGTTTTTATTGCATAGGCACCGAAACTACAGGACCGATTTGTATGAAATTTTCTACAGAGATTCTTTGAAACCCCTGGAATGACATAGGATAGTTTTTATCCTGAAAATCCTACAGGAACGGGATATCCGGGTGAAACCGCGGGGCTCAGCTAGTAGTTCAATATAAAAGCATGTTAGGTTAACACGTGATGAGACTTGGCCACGTTTCAAGGTAAACCTATTTTTCAGTTCATTGAACACTCTTAATTGTTTGATTGAAGCATGAATTGATGTATAGATAAAAATAACCTTTTAAATGTGTGATAGTTACCTTTTAAAAACTTTTAAAAACTTACCTTTTAAATGTGTGATAGTGCAAATTGCAAAACATAGTGACTGATGTTTGGCCCAGTCTTCGTCCTTATGTTTTTGACTGCAATAGAAAACTATATTACAGAATTTGCACGGCACTCTCTGACACATCTCTTTATTACAAACATGGCAGACATTCGGAAGAAATACTTTACGAAAGCTATATTTGAAAACAAAATCGTCGTGTTCATTTATTTTGTACGTGTTAGCTTCTATCGAATTCTGTTTTCTTTTATTACGCAGTGTTTGTGATTCTTTGCATTTTTTGTTCTTTTCGATTTCAACAGAATCTTTTATCTTCACTTTCGCTTGCATACTGTTCGGCGGTTTATCTTTTTCTTTTTTGTAGTCATCTTTATTCGATGATGCAGGAATGTTGGGATGGCCTAACAAGTTTTTTGGCTGCGACACTGGATGTTCTTTCGCTTTACTTTCTTTTCGATCTTCTTCTGGTTCCGTTATACTAATCTCTGGTTTTGTTAGCGATGTTTTTGTTACAACTGGACTTTCAGTAACTTCTTTAGCGATCATTTCAAAAGTCTTGTTTATATCTTCATTGCTAGACGTTAAAGCATCTTCGAAATTTTCAATAGGTTCGTAATATACTTCAAATGCAGGAGCCTCATCTTGAGGAATTTCGGTGTCGTCGTTATTTGCTGTTGATTGCTGTTTGCCCTGTTTTTGTGTGTTTTCAGTTTTCGATTCTTTGCCCTTTGAAGATGTTTCTTGAGAATCCTTTTTTGTTTCCGTAACATTACTACTGGGTGTATTACTTGTTGTATTTACAGTTTGTTCACTTGGACCTTTTTTGCCCTTTTTTTTCGACTTTCCTTTTTTATCTTTCCTCGATGGACAAACTGGAGGTGAACAGGGGCTTTCACTCACTTTTTCCTTTAATGCATCTTCAGTATTTGATTTCACAATATCTTCGAATGTAATAATATTTTCTGTAGTTTGACCTGGAACGTCAACTGGATTATTTAAACTGTCTTGTAACACATCCAAAAATTGTCTTTCTGCTTCTATCTCGTCCTTTTCAATAGCTGTTAACTCAGCCAATGATTTTTCGATGGACATCTTTAATTCTTCCATAACTTTTGTTTCATCGACTGTTTCAGGTTGCACAGCAGGAGGATCGCAGGTGTCTTCAGTCTTAAGCTCACTCATTTTTAATTCCATTACTTCTAAATTTAAAGGGTCCATTTGAGATCTAACTTCCGGGGATTCCCCTGAACCTTGAATGACAGGGACCGTCATTAATATTGGAATCCCTAATCTAACTTCGTCTGGTGAATGAATCTCTTGAATAACCATATTGTTATTAGTGTCAAACTGTTGTTGACTACTTGACCGAGGGTAGTGGATAAAATCAGGTGTGATATTTTTATCTTCTAATTGTTCAGTTTCTTTATTGATTGGTGAAGAAACATCCTTGTTATCTGTCGCAGTTTTAATATCAACATTTTCCGAAAAAGATTTTACGGACCTTTTTTTCTTTCTGGATGGTCGTACCTCCGTAAATGTATTTTCAGACTCTTTTTCTTGATCACATACGTTTTCATTGTCCAGAATATCCGGAGTTTCTATCTTAACTTGACCTTCAATTTCTTTTTCAGTAGTTTCCACATTTGTAATTTTCTCGTTTGCAACTTCAACAGTCTCGATATTTATTGACACGTTTTCGAATGGTTTGGTTTGAGTTAAATTACTTTGTGCTTTGACATTTTCATCTTGCTTTTGAATAGGTGAATCATCTTTTTTTATATCTTCAGATAAAGGAACAGATTTATTTTCAGTATTAATGCTCTGAGTTGTAGATTCACTATCTTTTATGTCACCTGGTTCGGTTCTATTTTTATTCTTATTTTTCTTATTTACAGGTTTAGCTATTTTCGGTTTTGGCTTAGGACTTGCCTCTTTATTAATGTCATTTGTTAAGTCTACCTTAGCTTCTTCTTCCTTTATTTCTCTTCTTTCCACTTCTGCTATTTCCTTTTGAACTTCTACATTTTCATCATGTGATTGTTTCTGTTCTTCTTCAGGAGTTATTACTGCAGGTGAATTTTTTCTATGCTTCTTGTTTCTCTTTTTACTCTTTGGGGTCTGAACACTGTCTAACTTTTCTTGACCCTCTTCTGCTATAGCTTCCGGTATTAAATCATCGGTATTTTGTGTTTCTGCTGTTACTGATTCGTCTTGTGAATCTCCGGGTTCCAATAATTGTAGGAAAGCAGAAGTACACGTGACACCTTCACTTTTTTCACCATCCGGTGGGTGTTTCTTTTTCTTATGCTTCTTTTTGGGCGCAGTTTCTTGAACCACAACAGTATCACCTTTGGAAGTAGTCTCCATATCAACTTCCTGTGTTGATTTTTCAGTTACGGCAATTTCTTCTGAATTTAATTCTGCAATCTGTTTTTTACTCTTATTTTTCTTTTTACGGCTGGGCTTAGCACTTTGCGGTTGGTTTTCTACATCACTACTCATTTCTATCGGTTGCTCAACAATATTTAATGTATCAACAATCTTAGTTGATGAGTCTTCATTCGATGCTTGTGTTTTTTCTTGATCAATTAATTCATCTTGCTTTTTCTTTTTACCTTTCTTTCTTTTAGGCTTCACAGGCACATATTCTGGGTGAGGTTCTTCCGTTGTTGGTATATTTTCACTCAAAACTATTTCACTTGTTTGTTCACTTTGTTTCTCTTCACATTTTATTTGTTGAATCACATCGGGCTCACTTATTTCACTCGCAACGTTATCAGTTGGCAAAACTTTTGCAGTTTTGGCTCGATTCTTATTCTTGGTCTTTTTCGTATTCATTGCGATAAACACTTAGCGTATTTTAGGGTAAGTAAATTCGGAATAACGTCCTCGCATTTCTAAAATCGAATTACGTCTAATCGAATTGTGTGTCATTCGTTATTCTTGTCTTGAAATTCGTGTGTATATACTAGAAAATGTCACGGTGTTAGCTGTAAGAGTAATTAGGTCTTATTGTTGTGGAGTTAGGGTTTGTTTCAGTATGTAGGTCAGTAATTTAAGATGTGTCAAGGAAGCATAGCTTGCCAAAAGTGCATTCATCTAGCGTTAGTTACTGGTCTTTAAATAGAGTGCATTTATTGAAAATTCAATACATTGTATAGGTATATTCTCAAATTTTAAACTGTGATACATCGCAAGGAAACTATGAAATTGTTATTATTTTCTAGAATTCACAGGAAATAATAATTTGTCAATAATATTAGTCACTATTAGAACTCGATCATTGGTTACAGGAAATAGATTCATATTAAAAAATGTGTTGTTTTTTACGTCAATTTTCTTTGCGATTTACCATAACGTTAACGTTACATTTTTCTACGTAGTACTTTTTTCAACTAAAGTGTTTTTAGTGTCTACTAATATTATATATTGAAATGTTAGTTTTTTAATTTATTTATCAGTCAATAACTATATAATAAAATAATTTAACTGCTTATCTGTAAATGCAAATATTCCTTAATATTACTGAATGTATATCATACAGCATGAGTAATTGATTAAGAAAAAATGTATTAAAATGAATCCGCCGATTTTGAAAAACTTACAACAAATACTATAAACATAATTTCAGTGACATATTGCATTATTCCCCTATCCGTACATAACAAAACATTATAATGCCAAAAATTATAACAATAATCCAGCAAAACTCTATAAATCTGATATTTTTTATCGTTTGACAGTCGCACTTAACTTTAACAATAAAAAAGTGCTATACAATCTTTTGACCTACATGCTTACCGGTCAAGCGTGATCTGATTAACAAATTAATAAGAACAATTTTGAACTTTAACCTTAAGTAATAAGGGTGAGATTTATATATAGGGTGTTGTAATTTGATCGAGTGGCCCCCGCTTTAAAATGCTAATGAAGAAGGGTTGGAACACCCTTGATATAGGCTGTGAGATGCTGATATTTTTGATGAATGTAATATTGTAACGCAATGTGATTTCTATTGTTACACCTCAATGTACAAGTATAATGTAAATGTACGTTGTATAGATATATTTTTTGTAATACTTTGTTAATTTAATATTTACTACTATAGTTCGGATACAAGGTTGCAGTAAAAAACTTCAAGATACAGTCCGGTACAGCATCTTGTTAATTATAAACAATTAAATTGCATAAAATAATTTACGTTATTTTCATATAAAATAATAAAATGATAAATAGGTTACAAATTCAGTGTAATTTACTAATGATACGTTTATGTAAACAATGCATGTATATTAAGGCAATGACATGGACAGTATTATAGACTTATAATAATAAACTATGTTTATTTCGGGCAACCTCAGATCGTGATAACACTAATTTTAAATCTATACTAATATTATAAAGCTGAAGAGTTTGTTTGTTTGTTTGTTTGAACGCACTAATCTCAGAAACTACTGGTCCGATTTGAAAAATTCTTTTAGTGTTAGACAGCCCATTTATCGAGGAAGGCTATAGGCTATATATCATCCCGATACTCCCACGGGAGCGAAGCCCTGATGCGCAGCTAGTTACTTATATTTGCTTGCTTCTGACTACAGCTACATTTCCGCTCGCGTTAAATTCTGGATCAAAAGATCAATAAAATGTATCGTATCATCCTAATCCAACTAATATCTTATCTGTAAGTACGTATATAAAAATTTCATTCCAATCCAATAAGTAACTATAATAAGTAGCTGTATGTTTCACACACAAACATTCATAATTCAAACTCTCACATGTATAAAATAAGTTGGGATTTTTGTTGACTCTTAGACTACAGTGTAGTATGTCCCCAAGTAAAGGGAGATAAAAGACACTGGGCAAACTAATTATAACTGCGCAAATGCGGAACAAATGGCTACACTAGTATAGAGAGACCTCAGTATTTTTGCAAAAATTGATTTAAAAATATTAAGAAAAGAAAGTTGAACGTTTCAAACAATTTTTGAAAAAAAATATATACAAATCGATTTAGTGTTTTAAGAGACAGACATACAGATACATTACTTCTGCATTTATAATATTAGCAAGGATACGGATCGTTATAGGCTTAATATAAAGATGAAACATTTATAACAAATTTGTTAATCACAGTACCTCTCCAGGTTACATCACAAAATTCAACCCTGTATAACTTAAATGTATAAAATATGTTTGTAAAAGAGTGGGAGCCGAGCATTGCACGACTGGGCCTAGCTCGCACCGGTGTAAGTACCACCCCCCAACAGAATATCTTCAATGAAATTGGTGGTATGGAGTACTTGGTCTGACGTCATGAAGGTGCCCAAGCGGAAGACCAGCGCTTGTCTGCAGCCAGCATGATGCTGAGGTCGGACCTTTTTGTGACAGTTGTGTGCATATTATGTATTTTTCTTATTCTATGTATAAATCGCCATGTATGTTCACAATAGATTCAAATAAACTTTTTTTAATTTCATTTCATCAGTGAAAAGCAGTATTGCACTGTGTTTTGGACCTGTGTACTCCTCTCTCAGTTTCCCATCATTGATCCTCTCCTTATCCCCTCCCCTTCCTTCAAACCGGCAAGGCATCTGCGACAGTTTGCTGTTGTAGATGTTCATGGGCTGCGGTCAGTCACTTAACATCATGTGAACTGCATGGCCCGATTGTCCACTGTTACATAGAAAATAGAATATAAAAATGCATAAGGGTGCCATTTCCTTGGTCGTTAGCGCGCAGTCGGGCGCGTGTCACCCCACTGCAAAACAATGTGTTGCGCTTTTTGACACGAAGCGTGACGCTTTTATATCAAAACTTATAATCTGTGGTAATCATATTTAAATGTGTTGTATTTTTTGTTTCTGTGAAAACAGACACCTTAGATTTTTTTTGATATCTATTTTAATACCGAAATTGGGAGATGCTCGCCAAGAAGAGATCCGAGTGGAGGAGAAAAAGAGAGGCCTTTGCCCGGCAGTGGGACACAAATGGCTTAAAATAAAATTTAAAAAATTCGATCTTATCTTTTAAAAATTAGTTATAGAATTCTGATTCACGCTTTGAAGATTTTTGACAAGGGTAGAAACACATTTTGAAGAGGAAAAGGATATTTATTATATCGTATTTTATTAAATAAATTCAAGTTTATATGGGTATTATTGAATAGGAAATAATAATAATACGATCCTTATCTTTAATAATAATCTGTGGAATTCTATATATATAAAACTCAAAGGTGACTGACTGACATAGTGATATATCAACGCACAGCCCAAACCGCTGGACAGATCGGGCTGAAATTTGGCATGCAGGTAGATGTTATGACGTATGCGACCGCTAAGAAAGGATTTTGATAAAATCCCACGGGAACGGGTAAAACAGATGTACGCGGGTGAAACCGCGACGTACAGTCATATATAAATTTATTCCAACTTTCAATTGTTACATTTTTAAAGAAAAAAGACTAAAGTGTCAAAAAGACTAAAGTGTAAAAAAGACTAAAGAAAAAAGACTAAAGTAAATAAAAAAATTGTTGGGCTTTGAAGAAGGAAGTAACAAGTATCTTCTCGGTAGTAGACTCAACATTCCGAACCAGTGTAACTTCAAAAAAAATACTTTGATTGATTTATCTAATAACAATTTAGGGGAAAACTACAGATCGATGTTTTAATCTAGCTGAGCCCCGCGGTTTCGCCCGCGTATATAGCCCGATCCCGTGGGACTTCCGGGATTAAAAGTATCCTATGTCATTCTCCTGGTCCTAAGCCTTCTGCCTTCGAATTTTCAGCTAAATCGGTTCAGCCGTTCTTGAGTTATAAGTGGAGTAACTAACACGACTACTTTTATATATATAGATTCACGGCGGTTCTTCTCGGTAGAGACCGCATTCCGAATCGGTGGTAAATAAACAAATATAAATTATGTAAATGTAAATTACGTCCTAAAAGCGCCTTGAAAACGTTCGATTTGGAAAATCAACGTTTTGACTTTGGCTTAAAATATATCTGGATCGCAATTGGCTAGTTGACTCAAGACTAATTTCCCATAATAAGTGAATATTTCCTACCGTTCTTAGCTTATAAAAATATATTTCATCGAATTCATCATTAAATTAAAAAAGTAAGGTTATTTTGTAAGACCAAATAAAAATAGAGTCAACTAGCCTATACTGTATAGAAGTATTTTTGTTGCAAATTAACATAATTGTAATATTTCCTAAACACGGAGAGTGATTATAGTCGGGTCAGTGTATTTATATTTTCATGAAAACATTACTCGCTTTTTCTTTATTAAATACTAACTGAACTCCGCAGTTTCACCCGTAGGATTTTCGGGACAAAACTAATCTACGTCACTCCTTGGGCTTCAAAGAATCTCTGTACAAAATTTCATATAAATCGATCCTGTAGTTTCGGAGCCTATTCAATACAAACAAACAAATCTTTCCTCTTTATAATATATGTATAGACATGTAGAATTCTAACATTCTAATGGTGAAACAATTGTTAAATTCAGTCTTGTAGTGTTTGTTCAAAAACATTACAGACAAACATACAAAAACACAAAAGTTTCTTGTTTATAATATTAGGTTTTACGTGCGTTTGCTTTTCTATACATATTCTATATTCAGAATAAAATGAAATACGTGATAATGTAGCAATATGACTTAAATTTATAAATTACTATACACCCCGCGGTTTCACTCGCATATCATCTGGTCTCGTAGAATTTTCCGGATAAAAAGTAACTAATACGTTTTTCTGGATCCTAACCTGTAGGTATACCATATTTCATTACAATCGATTCAGTAGTTTTTGCGTGAAAGAGTAACAAACATTCATCCATATATCTATCCTCACAAACTTTGCCTTAATAAATTAATAAATTAGGAAGTAGTAGGATTAAGGATTATTACTAGCATAATCTACACTAATATTATAAAGAGAAAAACTTTGTTTGTTTGTAATGAATAGGTTCAAAAACTATGGACTGATTTTAACATTTCTTTCACCATTTGAAAGCTACATATATAGCCCGGTAGCTACTCGATTGTGTATGTTCTATCTAAAACAAAAAGTTTTTTTCAAATCGGACTAGTATTTCCTGTGTTAACACACGCATATTACGCACACAACGTAATACATACTCCATTTTCAAGTAAGATAATAAACTACATTGCGATGTTCAATATTAAATATTTACAGAGCAAAATTGTCGAGGGTACCACTGGGGGTGAAATAGTTTGCAAGGTTCGAGTCCTTGTTTGAACAGAATGCAAATTGAAATAATTTACCGACTTCGAAACAGAAGTGTTATTTATTTTCTGTTTTTATTTATTCCTAAGTAAAATCGCAAATAAGAGGCATTTTTTCAACTTCAGCGTATGACATTAGTGTAAAAGTTTTTTCGAATTAGACGTAATGAAATAAAATCGGTCGTTTACATTTTGCAAAATCAATGATTTGATTCCTGGCTCGGTAAATTAATTTTTCAAAAATCAAATAATGTAGTTTTTATTTTCGTCAAAATAGGCCTCTACATTTGCAACATTTCACATACTTTACTTAGAATTTGGCCCTGAAAACCCGCTTCAAAAATTCACTGCGTATATTTTAATGAAAATCATCATCATCATAATAAATAATAATCAAAGTTCTAAATTTACTATTTATTAACTAGTGATTTTCATTATCACATTAATATGAAATTGTTTAAAAAACTTTTTTAGTTATATTAAAAAATCTAACCATTCATTTAAAATACCTAAAATTTATAAAATTACTAAAGCTAGGAACATATTATCGAATCCCGGATCTTCTGTAACTCTTCATTAACCACTAAACAAGAAGCTTTAATGAAAATACAAAACATAAAACAACTATATTGACCCTTACAAAGGAAAACTACATGAACGAAATCGTAGGGTAGTAAGTCATACAATTCAAAAGCAACCTTAATCGATAGTAATAAAGTTGAAAGTAGGTTAGCAAATATTTCGGTCAATATGTAATTCTATTACCATTTCAAAGTTTATGAAAAATGAACCTTAACTACAGAATTTAAGGTTTATTTTCCAAAAAAATAAATTTTTGTTTCACATTATCTTTTTTTGTGTATTGCAAAATAAGACGTAAGGCTTTAAGATAGGGTTGTATTTTGAGTGAAACCGTCTTTATTAGGGTTGTTATAGCTTTTTCAGTGCCCGCGAGGGTTGTTTATTTCCATTGCTTTGTTAATAATTCAAATCATGGCGTGTATGTTCAGTGGTGGATACAGTGTGTTGTGGGTTCGATTTCTATATTAATTTAGTTCTAGTTATTAGAAATATTTATTTTAGATTACCGATGTGTTTCTATGTCGACGAGAACCCTGTTTTTGTAATTATAAGAACACATTTTTTCCCATAAATTTTTAGAAAAATATTTTTCAATTGACTTACCGGCTATCGAATCTAAAATGAATTCAATATTTTTTTTTCTGCAAATCCAATTTTTTATAATCTTGAATTGTAACAAGAAACTCATAATTTTTTTTCGATAATTTTTACATAAACTTAATTTAAAATCCCAGTACAACTATCTCATTAGATCTCTATCTAATAAAATTAAATAAGTAATCTTATTAATAACATATCAAATAATACAGCAACAAAAATTTCATAGCTCAAAAAAATGACGTATGACATCACGCTTCCGATCCCGTGACGTCACACCCAACCTTCCGAGGTCCAACGGGAACATACCCCAATATAATCAGGACCCTCTCCCTCGGGTCGACGACCCCGAACCTATCAATACCACTGGCCATCAAACGGAGGCATTTCAAACGTTTCCATAACATTCGAAATCTAAATTCAAATTTGGAATTCTATTGTTTGCATTTACACAAACGAAATTATTTTATTGACGTTTAAATTCTAAATTCGAATTAAAAATTATGAGTTACAAAATTTGAATTCTGTTTGGATGTATCATGATTTTTTTTTATAAAATTCAAATGTAAAATTCTAAATTCAAATGAATACTTTTTTGCTTTAGTTATGGAGTTTTGTTCAATAAATCAAAATGTCTTAATCAACATAAAACTAAGTATAAAAAAACGTAAAATTTTTACATTCCAATATTAATAAACAATATTGCGTTAAGTATATCTAAATAACTCATTCAAATAAAACACGATTCCCTTTGAAACACCAACACAATAGATTCACCTGATACCTGGTTCCCTAACGAACCACCCTCCCTAACTACTAAATATAGATTGTAATATTAATTGTTGTTGAAATGTTTTGGTTTACAATGTAACTTTAACTATGAAAGTTAAAATGACGTTATATTAGTTAGTATGGTTTTTATACTTTTTTCACACTGATCAATTTAAATTTTTAACAAAGATTTAGTTTAATTTATTGAAGGAAGTTTTATTTTGTGCTATACTATATTTTTATCTGCAATTAAAAAGTTAAAATTTATAATTTTATGTTTTAAAAGACGGTATTTTTTGATGAATTTGGATTTTTATGTATACTTATATGATAAAGAAGAAACATTTGTGTTTTTATGCATGTTTATAATATTTTCACTGGACCGATTTTTAAAATCCTTTCACTATAAGAAAGTTGCATATCTTCACTGAGTTAAATAGACTATACATTATATAACATTATGCTGAGGAAGAGAACAAGTTATTAATATGTAGAATATATGTAACATTTTTCTTAAAAAAAAACAAACAACAAATCTGACAGTACTTAAAGTTTGTACAAGCTTATAGACAATATATCTATGTATGTTGTCACGGCGCTGTTTGCTTTAAGTCTGAAGAAGAAATCCATAGACACTGCTTGTTATTTTAGATAAAACATTTACAAAGCAATAAAGTGTTTTTTTTTCGTTTCTACATAGTTATGGTATGTATTGGAACTGTTATACAGATAACATAGATTAACTATATTTAGTAGGTATGGTTACTAAAAAGTCCAAACTAGTTAGGATTTTTTAGTTCGAAATAATTTTTTTTTTTATTATGTTAAAGCAGGCAAGCGGAGCATGCGGTTCATCTGATGTTAAGTTACCGTAGCCCTTGAACATCTGCAACATCAAAGTGTTGAAGATGCCGAGGCCGATGCCGATATATACCCTTCGAGGAATGGGAGGGATAAGATTTATGAGAAGAATGTACTTATTTTTATATACAACGTTCACAGTTTTTCTGTAGTGTATTTAGTACCCAATCAAAGGCGGAGCGGGTCGCTAGTAATGTATAAATGTATATCAAGTTATCAACTGTCCACGACTTGCAAACCGATACAGAAACTATTAATATTGGTAATCGAGGAAAGGTTTAAGCCCTGTGCCTTGTAAGAATTCATAATATTGTTTGTGAATAGTCCACTTAAGCTAGCAACGATATTATATTTAAAGGGGATTCGTATGATATAAAGCTTTAACGAAAGCCGCCTCTCAAAGTAAATAGAAGGCTCTAGTCCGAGGTGCGCAGTAGGCCGCTCTTATATTAGCATTCAAATTGTTTCAGCGTACGTAGGGTTGTCACTCGTGACATTTGAAGGCGTCGCCAGGAGGGGGGTGGAGTGGGGAGAATAAAGAAGTATGAAATACAGAAATATACAATCAAATTTATCTTAATAACAGTTTGTTTTTTTACATTTATATCAACTTGCCTGACATATCAATCGGCTGGCGACGCCCCTGGTCACATTATAAATTAAATTTGAAGTATATTTGTCGCTAGTTTTATGAACGGACCTTACTTACATTAAATCTCATTTTGCCTTATTATAGAACTATCAGTTAATTCAAAAATCTTTTGTCACTCGAAACCCTGTATCTTACTCCTTGTTCAAATGCGGTAAAGTTTAAACTATTTAATATCGTTTCGTTCTAACAACAACATGATTTTCAGACGTTTAACTTTTTTTTATGTTCTAGCAACTGATGTGACCGACTGCAGCCCATAAACATTTACAACATAAAAGTGTCGCAGATGCCTTGACGGCTTGAAGGAAGGGGAGGCAATAAGGTGAGGATTAATGATAGGCAAATTGGAAGAGAAGTAGAGCAAGATGGCACGCCAATCTTCTGCTGGGGGGGTAGTAATTTCACCGGTGTAAGCTTGGCTCAATTGTACAATGCAGGGCTCCCACACGGCCATAACTTCAAAATTCTTATAGTCTTAAGAACATTTCGTCCCTCGAAACGAACGGGACGAAATAGATGCTTTTGATTCGAGTTGGGAGATGCTCGCCAAGAAGAGATCCGAGTGGAGAAGAAGAAGAGTGGCCTTTGCCCAACAGTGGGACACAAATGGCTTAAAATAAATAAATAAAATAATTAAGACCATTTAGAAAGAAAGAGAGAAAAGTTTATTTATAACAGAACACAGCTACATAATTAAAAAATTGATGCTTAAAGATAACTTAATATGTAAAACACGTTGTAACAATGTCTAGATATATGTACAAATGGAGGGCCGTGAATCTGTCATAAAATAGATACCACTCAGCATATTGTTAAAGTCTGTGATGACTTTAACGCTGGTTTTCAGTGGATCGGCACTACAGAAAACAAATATATGGGCCACTCACCACTACCCTCCTTGTGTTTATATAAATTTAATAAAAGGTGACAACCCTACTGATCGTGGAGTACTCTTGAGCAATTTAACTTGCAAATCGTAAGCCCAGTACTTTCAACATTGTAAGTAGGACGGGCTTATTGAAATAACCATTTTTGCTGAAAATCTTAAATTTTTTACTTTTTTACAGTAACAGTTTCTCTCTTTCACTTTTCAATTTGACATAATTGAAAACGTTTATTAACTAAAATATTTAACGCCATTTTCTTTAAATATAAAGTAAATAAATAGTAAAAGGGTAATAAAATTCTAAGACGTAATTTTTATAAAATTTAACGTTTAAAAGCCTGGAAGACATCGCTCTGTAGCACCTTCTTGCATCACCTACTTCTTTTAATCTTAAGTTTTTGTTTATTGGCATTAAATAAATAATCTACAAACAAATAAATAAAACATCCTACATATTATGCAAAATATATAAATTTTGCTATCGAGGTTAAGGGTGATCCATAAATTTCGTCACGTAACACCTGACACGATTATTCAGACGCAGTTTGAAACTTATGTGACCTAGGTATTGCGTAGTTACGTATTAGACCCATGTTTATATGTATAGATAATTATTTATTTAATGTATTGAATTAATAATTATACTCAACTAGCTGTGCCCCGCGGTTTCTAGCTAGCCAGATCCCGTGGGATTTCCGGGATTAAAAGTATCCTATGTCATTCTCCTGGTCCTGCCTACGAATTTTCAGCTAAATCGGTTCAGCCGTTCTTGAGTTATAAGTGGAGTAACTAACACGACTTTCTTTTATATATAATAGATATTATGAATAGGAAGCGTGTGTTGGTTTGACTCATAAACTACTGGACCATTTTACTAACTATTTCACCAGTAGGAAACTGTATCTTCGCTGAGTTACATGTACATATTATTAATTTTATACGATAAAAAAACATTATATGGGAACGAAGCCACTCGAAACAGCTAGTCTATTATAAATGCGATTGTTTGTTTATGTTTGTTTCTCTTTTATAACCAACGTGGGTCAAAATCCACTGTACAAATTTGAATGAAACTTCACAATAACATAGCATATACATTACACTTAGGTTACAATTTGTAATTCTACACAAGCGTAGCCGTGCCAAAATCTAGTGTAAATGAATACTATACAGAGGATTTTTTTGTATGATTGTAATAAAAAAGGTTAAAAACTACTAGACCGATTTTTAATTCTCACCATTCGAAAGCCATATTATCCACGAGTAACAGGCTATATAACATTATGCTACGGGAGCGAAGCCGTGCGGAACACCTAGTATAGGAAAAAGTTAAATTGTTTACACGGTTAATACCTTATGTAATATATTTAATTACCGAAGTTCTGTAAGTCTATTTTAATGTAAGTAAATTTTAAATCGGATATTAATGTGTATTTTATTTAAACAATCTCGCAATGGATGAAAGGAATTTGGTATAAAGATAGTCACAGATCAATACATGACTAAACTGCTACGCAACTAAGTCCCAGTTAATTATGACAATAATTCAAATGAAAATAATCACATTTGCTAATATATTTAACTGTTTTTATTATTTATTAAATTAATATTTTAAACGTGAAAGTTTAGATGTTTGTATTTTTTAAATCACGTCACAACCTCTGAACGCATTTTGATAAAATACCGTATTCAGATAGGCTGGCTTAGCTTAGCTTAGCTGGACTAAGTTTACTTAGTATAGATATACATTTTATTGATCAATCGAACCCTAATTGAAGGGCGAAGCTACGAAGAGAAACTAATTACTTAAAGTATAGGTATAAAACCAGATGCTTTTTATAAATCTTGAATGTTATTCATTTCATTTATCTTATATATAAATATGAATCGCAAAATGTGTTGGTAAGCGCATAACTCAACAACGACTGGACCAATTTGGACAATTCTTTTTTTTTAATGTTCGTTGAAGTTCAAGCATGGTTTTTACGGCGAGAAAAATATTCTTTATTAAGGATATCCTTGTTAACGTTAAATGAGCGATGATAACCTTAGATCTTTACGTTTCAGAGGAGATCAATAAATGTTGAGTAAGATACATGGGTTAAAACAGGAGAATTTAACGCGTAGAATGTAGGTTTAATATCTACACTAATATTATAAAGAAAACTTTGTTTGGTTGTAATGAATAGGCTCTAAAACTACTGGACCGATTTTAAAAATTCTTTCACCATTCGAAAGCTACGTTATCCACGAGTAATATAAGATTATTGCCTCCATTATTAGATTTGAGTTCTTTTCTTTGTAATTTTTTATTTAATGTGTGTGCAATAAATATATATTTCATTTCATAGTATATTTTATAGGCTACATATACATATACCATTATGCTACGGGAGCGAAGCCGCGCAGATTAGCTAGTGTTTTATATATAAAACTAGCGACCCGCCCGGCTTCGCACGGGTTTAATGGATGATATTATACATAAAAACCTTCCTCATGAGTTACTCTATCTATTAAAAAAAACCGCATCAAAATCCGTTGCGTAGTTTTAAAGATTTGAGCGTTCATAGGGACATACAACATGACACATGACAGAAAAAGCGACTTTGTTTTATACTATGTAGTGATAAAAGGTTACAACCCGAATTATACAATGTAATTATTTAACTTCATTGTGTTGTAATATGTTTCTTTTATATCTATTTTTGTTACAAGATGTGTTGTATAGGTGACGATTCACACCTATTATTAGGCTAGGAAATAGTTATACCGTTTATATTATAATTCATTGTTTAGTTATAAGCTGTAGGTTGTGACTTGTAGTAATACAATTAATAACAGAAACTTAATTTTTTATCTACTTTAATAGTAATGAAATGTGTTCAATTGTCTAAAAAAGATAGAGTTCTATCAATATCTTGATGTATATAATAAAGCATCCCGTTTTTGATGAAAAAATGGCCTAGATCTATGATTATACTGGTAATGATAATTCAATACCTCAAGAACAATAAACCCCAGTTGCCAAAGATATTTGGCACAGTTTTAAGAAAACAATATCATTGTTCTATCCATTAGTACGTAATAACGTACCTCCGGCGCTCCAGAAATCTTTGGGGTCACATTACATAGCTAAAATATCAAGACCCAAGCTTTTTAGGTCGAGGGACGTGTTGATCCTGGCGCTTGGCCTGAGCGCACACGGTTCAGAGTCGCGCGCCCGTTACATAATGCGTTCAGCCACGGAGGCGAATTCCCGGGGAGCTAGATCGATGGCGCTGCGTTGTATCTGGTTTTTTCGGACACTATACCAACCGGGAGGGGTGAACGAACGGGGTTATGTAAGCCCGATCGATACACCCCGACATGCGCGCACCCCCGGACGACCCTCGCATAATCGCTCGCGCGGGCCGCCTCTACGGACGTGCCGTATTTTATTTTACCGCGTTTTGTTTCCCTTTCGTTCTTTCCGTTTATGATTTAAAGCCACCATGTCGAAGGGCGACGGTGAACAACAGAACGGCTCCGGCGAGGAGTCCAAGACTAACCTCATCATCAACTATCTACCCCAGAGCATGACGCAGGAGGAAATCCGGAGTCTCTTCTCGAGCATCGGCGAAGTGGAGTCCTGCAAGCTGATCCGCAACAAGGGGGCGGCCTTCCCCGACGCGCTCAACCACGCGCTGCACGGCGGCGGCCAGAGCCTCGGCTACGCCTTCGTCAACTACCACCGCCCCGAGGACGCCGAGAAGGCGATCGCCACGCTCAACGGCCTGCGCCTGCAGAACAAGACTATCAAGGTATCGTACGCTCGCCCGAGCAGCGAGGCCATCAAGGGCGCCAACCTCTACGTGTCGGGCCTGCCCAAAACTATGACACAGTCCGAACTGGAGCGCCTCTTCAGCCCGTACGGCCGCATCATCACGTCGAGGATACTCTGCGAGAATTCCGGAGGGAGACCGTTCACCGGTGGGGAACAGGGCCTATCCAAGGGCGTCGGCTTCATCAGATTCGACCAACGCGTTGAAGCGGAACGAGCCATACAAGAATTGAACGGAACAGTGCCCAAGGGAGCATCGGAGCCGATCACAGTGAAGTTTGCGAACAACCCGAGCAACAATGGGAAAGCCCTGGCTCCGCTGGCCGCATACTTGCCGGCCGCGCTGCGCTTCCCGGCCCCGCTCGGCCGCTTCAGCTCAGGCAAGTCCCTCCTAGCCATAAACAAAGGCCTGCAGCGCTACAGCCCGCTGGCCGGCGAACTGCTCGGCGGCGTCCTGCCCGGCGCCGTGGGCTCGGAATGGTGCATTTTCGTTTACAACCTGGCCCCGGAGACAGAGGAGAACGTGCTCTGGCAACTGTTTGGACCCTTCGGTGCCGTCCAAAGCGTGAAAGTGATACGCGACCTGCAGACTAACAAGTGCAAAGGCTATGGGTTCATCACTATGACCAACTACGACGAGGCCGTCGTCGCCATACAGTCCCTGAATGGGTACACGCTCGGGAACAGAGTGCTGCAGGTCAGTTTCAAGACGAACAAGATCAAGACGATCTAAATCGTCCAGACTCGGCCTAGCCGGCGCTAGGACGGCACTGCAGGCGCGCACCCATACATACTAATACAGGCCACGACACAAGCAGCTCTCAACGAGTCTTCCTGAATAGACGACCCGAGCGGTCATTTTGTATGTTATTTGTAAATTGTAATCGATTAAGCTCATCGCTCTTTGTTCGACGATCGCCATTTTCCTCGAGAAACTGGGTTAAGTGTTACGGAAACAAAATGGCGGAGCGGCGATGCGCAGGCTCGGAGGAAATGGCGGGCGCCGGAGGGGGCCCCGAGCGCGCAATAATAAGTTAAGGTCGAGGCATCAAATGCTATCTATCGGACAACCAAACATATTTCATAGTCAATAACATTGTGACAATCGACTTCGCTTATGAAAGGTTGTGGTATCGAGAAATAGTTTTCGATTATAAATAAATAATTAGCAATAATAGCTTTATGCTATGCTCCATTTTTAGGCGTCATATCTTAACTTCGGTCACGAATCCTTGCCAAAGGACACGGCGTGCGTTGTCACTCACACTACGGGTCTGACCGACCGCCTCCGCGAGGCGAGCATAAATAGTGTTATTGTTAAAGATTGGAAAATATATATTATCTATACGTATATTTTAATCATATATTAATCTAATTAAGAATGAGAACTAATCAAAAACTGTGATAGGTTTTGATAAAATTTTAAAAATAAACTCGAAAGATCACGGGACGACGGCGTCGATTGACTTCGCGAATGCCGGTTTGCGTCGCGACAGTGGTGTGGCCGAAGCGTTCAAAGGCGGAGTAGGTTAAGTAGTTTTTGAAAAGTTTTGCGATGTCTAGAACGGGATATGAGGTGACAATCGGCACACGCAATCACAGGAAGATGGGAAAATCGATAGAGCTGCTGGCGAGGGGCGGGGCCGCCCGGGCGAGCCCAGAGCGGGACGCCAGATGCACAGCCAGTCACGTGCTCGCAGCTCGCAGCTCAGTCTCGCAGAGCGTACATGGTGCAAGCTAGTTCGTAATGATGTCGTTCGATTAGTCGATGTCTAAACATATGATCGGTACCTGCTATTATAATTAATGTATGGATGCGACCCTGCGTCTATTCGAAGTAGGCTTTAATTGTCTTAGTTTAAATGGAAATTTGTAAATAGATAAAAAAATATATAAAATAGTATCTCGCCGCGTCAATACGCAATCAACCACAAACTTCAACCCGACAAAGACCTAATAAACATCGAACTTGGATAGAGATAATATCGTGCCGTCCTAACGACCCTACGATTTTTGTAAAAAAATATATACTTAATATATGTAAAAACAGTTTTGTAAACATTTCAAAATATTAACTAATAACTAATAGGTACTCATTACATACCAAAGATGGAGAATAAAAATTTACAAGTATTTATATATTTATTATAAATGTAAAACGTGCAATAACTGATAGCCAGTAATTTAATAAAAATATATTAAATAAATGACTCGAAGAGATGTCGGTGGATCGTGTCTTCGTGCTACAGACCGACTGTTTGTTTACTATTTATTGTAAGCCTTGTTTGACCGAGCTAGCCACTTTAAACTTTTTTTAATTAATTAAAATTGAAAAAAAAATGCTTAATTTGATCCAGCTTAAAATGCTTGACATTCCATTTTAGTCTTAATACGTTTAATTATTAGAAATACATTTGTATTAATTTAGAAAAATTGAGAGTTACCTTTTTTGAAACTCGATTGAAAGATTAAGAAAATAGCATCGGTGTCTATGGCATAAATGTCGTTATGTGTCATTTAATGACAGATGTCTTTTCTTAGTCGTTCCGTTCCGTTTCACGTAAATGTTTGATTTAATTTTAATATTAAATCGTACGGTTGGCAAAACTGTGAGCGAGGTGGACGTGAGAAGCACAAGTTTTGAATTAATTAATATTATTATATTATAGGACCGTCTTAGGTTAATAGTTGTTGTGTTTTGTGTTGTTTTGTCTCAGCATAAATATGTCAACTATTCTAGTCATTGGAGGACGGTGGTTAAGTACATTTAGAATAGTTGGAGTCAAATTGATGTTGACGAAAGTCTTACTCATAATTTTTCGATATTATTTGTTCTTAGACTTACTCATTAATTTAGTGTACGTGCAATTAATTGTATTTTACGTGTATCTCAATTAGGTGTGCATTTAACTTATTTAATATAATTTATGTATTTTAAATTATTACGGTTTGGTAAGGTTATTAATAATTTAATAGGAAAAATATATCGGGCGTTCATTTCTTAAGTATTGGGAACACGTGTGTGTGGGGTAAATTATTTATGAGACGTTTTGGATTATTTCGTATTGATTCAATTCAGTTGATATTATTTGGCGATATTAAGGTAAAGAGATATGTCTTTTAAACGAAACAAAAACACCAAAATATATAATAACTCATCGACTTTTTAGATAATAAATATTGATAATTGTGAAAGTGCTGCGTATTTTGGAACGAAGTGTTGGTTAAGCTCACGATTAGGTGCGTCACTGGTCATTGGTAGAATGTTTTGTATGTCACCTCTACTTTTCGGACGTTATTAATAAAAATTAATAATAATAATAAATTATTAATAGTGCTCAATAGCTTAGAGGGCACGAGCCTGATTTTAGAATAAAACTGGAGAAGCAATAATAATTATAAATGTGAATTTTTAACCGATACACACGGGTAGGTACGCTACAATATAATTAACTTAATAATATTTTTATATGTATTTTAAATATACTGTAATTCATATCTTCATAGATATAAGCGGATGGCTTACAAAACGTTCTACTAATAATAATCCTAACGTAGTTTGTATAACTATCGACCTTTTTAACAGCGAGAATTTTTCCGATGCCATGCATCAATGTTCGATACGATTCGATAGTTATAGAAGCTTTTATATCGATGCTATGTCTACAAAAATGTTACATATTGTGCAATATTTGTAGATGGCGCATCAGCGTATGAACCCCATAAGTGACAAGGAATAATCATACCTAATATTATCAATAGCATAACGGCTACTTTTTGAACGGTGTTTTGATGCATTTTTTATGAAATTGAAAAAAAATTAATTAAAAATAAACTTAATTATTGGCAATTCCGAAACAATACTAATACGCATAGGCTAATTAACATTGAGGCTGTGAAATTAGCAAAAATAATAATGAATACACGTCGTGGCGAATGTTTAAAATAAAGTATGGCGTAAGAAAAATCACAGAATGAAAGAGTATATTTTTTAGAATTTGGTAGAAATGCGATATGAGAGTTGAGCTTTCGCGTTGCCTTGCCGCGTTTTTCACATTTGACATTGACACCTGTCAACCATCGAGGTACAGCCACGTTCCATTTCACTCAGATATCATTTCTATCTCTTTGTTCTGTGCAAACGATCACGCGTACAAACCAAAAATATTTTGGCTCATATTTGATAAGTAAATCAATTAAATAAATTCCGACGATAATGCGTGAACAGTGTAATGTCCATAATTGGTGGGAGATGTAGCATTTTCTACGCAGTTAGCTTATGGTGATGTGTAAGTGATAAGGAATGGCCTTATTCTCGGGCATAAGCACAAATACAAACGGTGGCCGAGTCTTACGTCATTCTAAATAGTTAAGACACAAAGAAGAATTAATGAAATCTTCCATAGAGAATAATTAAGGAGTTACGTGGGATATTTCGATTCCACATCGATCGATGCGATGTCTAGTCAAATGCTCAATTTTAAATTGCATTAAATCGCCTGAGAATCGAAATATCTTCAACGTTATATTCGAGACATCGATTAAATGTGTTACTATTCCTACATACGTCACTGCTAGTGAGATTTGCACCTTACGGTACGGCTATATTGTTGTAAAATTATTAAAAATAAAAGACGTTTGCTCATCGCGTACTTCCTTCTCTTTTGGATCCGTTTCTCTAGTCTTAGCTTTTGACGTACTTTTGTTAATAGTTTTATAAAGTATAGCCAGGATCGTCCAAGACTCCCCTTGACTATCAAATTCGCGGAAAAAGTATGGAATGGATAGACATTTAAATTTATTTGAATCCAATAAAGCTCATAATTAAGAATTATACGACGCCACCAGTGTGATGCAATCAAGTGGTGGGTCTCAAATACGTCCGGATATATCCACTCCCATATTTGTCTCCGCTAAATCATTATAGACAGTGAAAATTAACTGAAGTGGAAAAAATCGTGCGCAAAATTGTAAGCGAGACTTTTACGCTAATCGACAAGATTGGAATAAATAAGTAAATAAACAGACTTCGGAGCATCGGGTGTAAACCGAAAAGTTTCGAATTTAATGAGAAAATATAAATAATAAAAATATCATGTAATATCGATTTCACTGTCTATTTATTAGGTTACTTTCGGTGTTGTTTCCTCTTCTGCATAACGGTTGGTTCCCATTTCGCACAAATCTATGAAATGTAGGTATATTTTGATCTAAAATATGTAAGCAGTATAGGGCACATTGCTCCATTGCATCTTTTAGACGCGACTATCTCGAAATATATAAAAACCTGATGAAATTGTTCAAAATAAGTTACGTATATGAAGCTGCTTAAGGATTCCATCCTGTAATCGACTGTTTAATCTAGGTATATAAAAATATGAGATAGTGCGCTTAAAATGTATACTGGGGCATTTAAAAACGGGTATAAAATAGTTCTCGGAATGGGAGCGAACCACATGTTGTGCAACGTAGTATGTGATACCTAATAGTACATAACAGTAGCATACATTCGTATCTCCATACAGCAACAGGACGAAAAGGTTGGCAAGAGTGAACCCCAACTCTTACTCGAGTAAGACTAGCTAATAATTAGAAAATGCATCGTAAGATAAAAATTAGATCTCCAAAGAGTATTGTCTAAGTATTTTACCAACTCCAAAGTAAACTAGAAGCAATCGAATATTTATAAAAATTATTGTGTCAGCCGATTTTCCTGTTTAGCTCGCTGACTCTTTGATACGAATACGTATTTTATAAAATTACAAAAATTTTGAAAAAAAAAACTTTAAGATCTTCCGGTATTTAAATCAATGTTCGCATTTCGTTCGTCTATTTATGATTATTAATAAGGTAGGTGTCTGTGTTGGTATTAACAGATTTAGTTGATATGTTATATGATATTGTAAAACGGAACGCAATCGTGACAGCCGGACTTGAGACGTCAAATTAGAGGGTTGTGCGATTGGGCGCCGGTTATTTAGGTGTCTCTATATTATTGTGTCTGTTTAAACCGTTACCTCTTCTTCATTATAGCTTTTGTGGAGATATTTAATTTGCACAAGAAACAGTAGAGAACTAATGACCGAGGCTAAACCTGAATGTCTTCATTTATAAGGAAATACTGACATTTCATCTCGCTTGTTCTTGGCCCGACATGGCGTGCTATATATGATATTGTAGGTAATAAATAACCTTCCAAATGAGATGAAATGGCCAGTACATTTCCTATGACTCAGTTTTGGTGTCGTCTTAGACTAAATGTTGTTCCCAATATTTTGTAAGCCAGTGCTTTTCCAAAATCACATTCTTACCTTAAAAGGGTGTAAAAAATGAACAAATGTATTTTGGAAAACCACGACAGCCGTTCTTACTTTCAAGTTCGGTATAGAAATTTTTAAAAAATACTCATTCCTAAAAATAAGGCATTATTAACCAAATATTTACATCTGTAGTGGTTACTTGGCTGTTTTAAGTAATTATTCATTAATTAATTAATATTTTTCACGTACTTTATGTGTCTATAATTATTAATTTATTGGAATTAATTATAATTGAAAAAATAAAGAAAAAATTGTCACATTCTTCACTTTTTACAATAGTTTTTACAATATGATATTTAATATCCTCAATGGTTGTAACTATACATTTCTTGTTCTAAATATATAAAAAACCCGAACCTTGGTCATTTTATTTGAAACCCTATACATCCTTCCTGATACAAAGGTAAGCCAATAATAATTCATAAAAATCAAATAGACTAAAAATTATTCATGACTAACCACCCGGTTTTACCCGCGTCACTTCAGGTCCCATTCCCGGGATTAAAAATAACCTATCTGTTATTCTAGATCCTTACCTATATCTTATACCAAGTTTCATCACTATCT
>LQNK01000688.1:188955-208182 GCA_001586405.1 Phoebis sennae | reverse complement strand
TTACCTTTTTTCTAGGTTGAAAATTGATTCAACCGATAAACTAATTACTACCTTACTGACATACAAAAAGACTTCATTTTAAATAACAATAAATACGATTTTCAACCGAAATGTTTTTTTGTCAATTTATGACATTACTTCTTTTGTATGCATTGTACGATTTAATTTGTCAATGTGTGAGTTTGGCGACATTGGTTCTCATACTAAAGAAGCACTAGGGCACTTCCACTTGTTTTTTCTATTCCGTGATTATACCTATCCTAATGTTTTATATGTGGACCCAATTCTTATTTTTTTACCACGAATATAATATAATTTTTTTACCAAGAATATTAAATTTATTTTTTACGTTTCGTGTCGCTTTATTAAAAATTAATAAATATTCTAGACATTACACATCGCCATTTCGTCCGAAACAAAGCAAATAGTAAATTGCATGTTGCGTCGTCTCGTTTAAAGTATCGACGATGTATTGAACACAATTGACGTTGTTGAAAATTGGACATGGCTTATAAAACACTGTTTTCGGTTGTAACTTGTATGGGCTTACTACGTACTGTATATATGTATTTTGTCGTGTGCAATGTGCAGTTCATCATCGGATTCCACAGGACGTGACTTATATCTCACCCCATTTTAATCTCTATATTTCTTTACTAGCTGATCCACATGGCTTTGCTCCCGTAGCATAATGTTAAAGCCTATGTTACTCGAGGATGATGTAGCTTTGCCTATGTTACTGAGGTGAAAGAATTTTAAAATCGGTGTAGGAGATTTCGAGCCTATTAATTACAAGTTACAACCAAACAAACAAACAAAGTTTTCCTCTTTATAATATTAGTGTAGATAAGATCTCAATTTCTTAAAAAAACTTTGTGTAAGTATAAAAATCTCTTTAATTGATTCCAATTATAAAGATAACCTTTCAGGTTATCCATATTTACTCACATATTAGCTATCAAAACGGGATTCCCAAACAAATAAATACTATAATTTTTTCCTTAAAGTAATTAAACTGATAAACTTAGATGTCCTAGAGTAACTATGCTTCTTGATTTCCCAAAACAACGAGTAGGTAATAAGTTATTTTTATACATGAAATATGCTAGTTGACTCATTATCCTAAATGATTAATATTTTTTCTACTATACCAAAAACTTCAATATCTTTTGACACTTAAATAATCGATTGTTTTAAGGAACAGCGGCAAGTGGAGCATGCGGTTCACCTGATGTTAAGTGACTGTACCGCAGCCCATGAACATCTACAACAGCCAAAGTGTCGCAGATGCCTTGCTGGCTTGAAGGAAGAGGGATATGGAGAGGATTAATGAGGGAAATTGGGAGAGCAGTACAACAGGATGAGAGAGGAATGGGATGGGGAAATAAATTCATATTAAATGTTTTCATATACGGCTAAAAGTGCTGACTGCCATGCCAGTCTACAACTCTAAGTAATTTATAAGTCAAATCCTATTCTATCTCTATAATCTGTTGTTCCGAGTGCTCCAATGCACACGGAATTTTGCACTTTATTTCCATCGCAATTGAGACTGGTTTTCGTTTTCCTCTTCAGTGATCATTAATTTTATTCAACGACTTAAATTTACAGAAGGAGAAAATATATGCCCGTTTACCTAACCTGGAGGATGATGAAGATCATGAAAAACCTGGGCAACGGGTAAATATTTTACGTTATTTTTTTATTTTATCTGTGCGATTACTACGCTTGATTTGTACACCTTTTTTTCTTTTGGTGAACGTATATACTTAAGAATACATGGTAAATTTTTGAAATGGATTTTCAGGACTAAATCCTAATTTATAAAGGATTTTGACGAAAATATTTGTATCATTGTATTTTTGAAAAATCTTATTTATCGAGCCAGGAATCGAACCCGCTAAATTTGTAAAAATATAAACATCCTGTATTATTTCCCGGATCGATATTAGGTACTCGTAATTAAAATAACATTTTGTAAAGTATTGTCATAGCCCAAAGTTAGAGAATTTTTTGATATTCCCTTAAGTGTACAATAAAAAAGAGAGCCCATTTTAAAAATTCACCCTGTATAATTTTTACAATAAAAACACTTTTTGCAAAAATTTGTAAACTATCGTTTAAAAAAACCTATTTTAACTTATTAAATTAAATACTTTTTAAAGGATTTTAAACCGGTTTTTTTTTTATTTAATATTTTATTTAATATGGAAAAAACGTTAAAACAAACAAGAAAATACTATCTTTACTTTTATAAAAAATATATTTACTTACTTAATCGTACACTCGACGTCTTTTAGATACCCTTCATGTTATCATATGAATAACCACTTCCAATGATTTTTCAATCAATCATAATATTTCAAAAAATCATACCATGATTCAATTTTGTTAACTCATATTGAATGTACTCATATAACATTTGTATAACACAACTGAAAATAAAAAATATGGTTTTTCTAATTTAAGCAATAATTGTGATGTATTTTTTTAAAATTTAGCTCTGAAATTTCACTTGTATATAAGGTTTAAATCTTTATTTCTTATTTACAACCTAAGCCATTTTCATTCATTTATATAAGAAAAAAAAACAATTTACATACTACATTATACATTCGTTAGTCGTCAAATACATGTTTAATGCATCCATCTAGTGTATTCATTCCAAAAGATTGTCATTAGTTGTGACATTTTTTTTTATGTTATAGCAGACAAGCGGGGCATGCGGTTCACCTGATGTTGAGTGACTGACCGCAGCCCATGAACAGCTTTAACATCAGAGAGTCGAGATGCCTTGACGGCTTCAAGGTAGGGGAGGGGATAAGGAGAGGATTAATCATAGGAAGTTGGGAGAGGAGCAAGACAGGACGGAAGATGAATGGGATGGGAATACAGGCCTCCGGGCACCCGCTCACCGTACGTAACACAGTATAGCATACTGTTTCACGCCGGTCTTCTGCTGGGGAGGTGGTAGTTGCACCAGTGCGAGCTTGGCCCAGTCGTGCAATGCTCGGCTCCCACTCTTTTATCGCTGAACTCTCCCACTCTTTTATAGTTGTCTTTTGAATACACTAGATGAGTTTACATTCCTTGCTCCTATATATTAGGGAAACTCCTGTGCTCCTATATATTAGGGAAACTTGTATATACCTCATAATATAAGTATAAATGTAATAAAAGATTGACGTATTCAATGGTCTTCCAGGTGCCAAGCCCGTATGCCCTGCTGGTGCTCGGGTTCTACCTGCTTCTCACGTACATAACACATACGATGGAGGACAGCATGCCGGCTGTCATCAACGACGCTGATATACCTTTAGATGTATGTGTATTGTTGTACTTGAATGAACAAAATACTTTATTGTTTACTAGTTGCATCCCAGGGCTTTGCTCTCGTGGGAATATCGCGTTGATATCCTATAGCCTTCCTCGATAAATGGGCTATCTAACACTAAGATAATTTTTCGAATCGAACCAGTAGTTCCTGAGATTAGCGCGTTCAAACAAACAAACTCTTCAGCTTTATAATATTAGAATAGATAAGTAGGAATTTACAATAATAGAATACTTAGAGATAAAGGACGAACAAAGGGGGTTTTATCGCTAGATAGCGATGTCTTCCAGACAACCTCAATCCCCCAAAAATTATTTTCTTTAGTATGTCAAAGGCAGGCAAAAGAACATGTTTTTAACAGGCACATTGAGCGCCATTCCACTTGATGTTTAGTGGTGATGCGATTTAGCACGTCTACCCAGAAGAAGGCTATATACTCTCAACTGACCAATTTAAAATGAAGCTAGACTAATTTTTGTGCAAATGTATGAATTTTTGTGCACCTGGACATAGCTGCATCAGTAGAGACTGCTATTTAACCGATGGTATATAAAAAATAAAAAAATGTAAATGCCGTTCTAACAGCGACGAACGAGCTGATTTGGAAAATACTTATAAAGTGAGACTTTGACAATTTCCACAGAACTCAGTAACATTCAGCGAAGAAGCAGCCCGAAGGTACTTGGACTCCATCATCGGCTCCAGGCCGAGGGTGGCCGGCACCCAGCACCACCTGGAGAAGACTCAGAACTTGAAGAATATGGTGGACAGTATCGCTTCTAAAGCCACGTTGAGAGTGAGGACCGATTGGCAGATTGAGTCTGGTGAGTTAAAAATCTTCGTACTCACGGATTGTTGCAACGGATTTCAACTTTGGTCAAAAAGGCGCGAAACATCGATTGTCAAATGACATATCGATTTTCAAGTTTTGACGTTTTCTAGTGAAATCGAAAAAAAAAGTTAAACATTTTTTTAATGATGTTCCATTGTTTAATGGCGTGCACCGCAGATACATTTATCATCACCGTCTTCACGCTTACACAACTGAACCTGGATGAAATTTCAAATATTGTTTAAAGCCCGAAGAAGGACATAGGATAGTTTTTATCCCAGAAACACCACGGGAACATTCATAAGTTTATTATTATTATTTGTATTTCATATTTACGTAATATAAATGTCGTTATATTACGTAATGTCGAGTATAGATGCAAACAATGTGCGAGAGCGTGAATATATGCGCTGCCATTTCTAAACCCAATCTTATCTTATATAATTCTTCAACACATGTTATGACGGAGTACCGATACACGATCACGTTTTGCTACTTTTCTGACTCAGCCCTCCCCCCATCCCTAAATAAAAAAACAACTAATTATCTTATATATTTATATCTACGTCTGATCACATAAATCTCCCAAGTATGTACTGAGAAAATTTATTAAAATAAATAAAAAATAAAATCATTTTATTCCAGACAACAGGATCCATAGTAAAAAAACATTCCTAAACACAAATTAATACATACATTTAAATTGATATTAAAAAATAAAAAACAATAAAAACTACTGTGTCTTGAGGACCAATAAATGTTATTTTTCCAGGCGACTTCTGGCGAGCAAGTAAAGCGGGTTACATCAGCAGTTACCGCAACGTATCTAACGTGATAGCTGTGTTGGAAGGGGAGAGCGGCTTCACTCCCAACGGGACTACAAAGACATCGCTGTTAGTCAACTGCCATTATGATTCTGTGCCGTTTACTCTGGGTAAGTTATTTACTACGTAGGTATATTGCAAAGATATTGAGGTTTTTTCTGACAAAAAATCTCATCTCATGTAGTTGGTCTGCACCTACCACCTATGTCATCATCATAATCATCCTGCCCTTATCCCATTATTTGAGGCCAAAAAAATGTAACAGCCCTGAGTCTGTTCAGTTGGCGGTGTTAGAATACCCCCGTACCTCGGAGAGCACGTGTGTTGTCGGTCCTGCGCCTGATCTCTCTCCGCGAGTGTCGGTCTGCCCCCTGAGGGTTATGAGAGTAAAGGAATAGAGAGTGCACCTGTGTTCACGCGTACACTTCTGCACTATGATATCCTCTGTGCAACTGTCTCTGTTGAGATTGGCTACTATGGCCGAAATCGGTAAAGGAGCTTCTAGGAATTTTTTTTCGTTGATGTCAAATATAATACAGATAGGTGCAGAAGTCAACCTCGTGTATGTACTTCACTTTTCATAGTAGCACATACACCGACGAGATGTCAAGACCGATAATACTCGCGTTCAGACTGTTCTGACATAGCCCAAGATTACGAAACATGGAACGGAGCCGGATGGAGTATGGACTTTGACTGTAACTATGTATGTTGTAGGCTTGGATCTAAGGTGGCGCATTCAAAAGAGCAGAAAAAAATCCAATTCAATAGGCGACAAATTCGTAGTATAGGAATGCAAAACGAGTGTCCTTGGTTTATTTCTCTTCGCTGATGGGATGATAGCTGGCGAAGAGCGGCATTTTTAAATTTTTCCCACGTTTAAAAAATAATAAAGATATGGGGCAAATAAAACCCTCTTCCTAAGCTAGTAAATGCACTAGGTGTTGATTATTCACGGGCAGGACTCATTCCATTTCCTACTTTTACTTTAAAAATAATAACAATTTTCAGGTGCATCTGATGATAGCGTGTTCTGTGCTGTCATGATGGAGTCGCTTGCTCGATTGTCCAAACGAAAAACAAAGTTGAAACATAACATTGTTTTTCTGTTTAATGGAGCTGAAGAGAATGGTTTACAGGTGTGTGTTTTTTATTTATTTATTTGAGCGATGGGAACATCGAAATGTCGTTTTTTAATGGAAATAGAAAATAAAATCCTTTAGACATTACACATAAAAGAGATAAGGGAGAAATATTTTAAAGGACATGCCTTTATTTAAATTCCCTAAAAAGAATAAAATAAACTTTGCATTAATCAATGAAGTACTGGTTTTATAAAGAGGAAAGCTTTATTTCTTGGTTTGTTTGTTGGTAATGAATAGGCTCAAAAACTACTGGCCCGATTTCAAAAATTCTTTCACCATCAGTCAAATATGACGTATGACGAATTTCAATCGAAAATTCATAACATAAGATATAATATTTTAATAAACGATCTATTTATTACACGAATGGAGGTGTTAAATTTTCTTCTCCGAAATTTTCATAACGTGAGTGGACGTGAGTTAGTAGAGTTCCGACTAAGAATGTAAATTTTCGTTGACAGAAGTTGAGTGACGTCGAGGAACGTATTAGAATACGGGTGTAAGTATAACTACAAATATGTGGTTTTCCTACAGGGTAGTCACGGGTTCCTGTCCCACCCCTGGTTTAAGGGTGTCACTAGTGTTGTGAACCTGGATTCGGCTGGGATGAACGGGAAACCCTTTTTGTTTCAGGTAAATGTGTATTTCTATTACATTTTTTTGAGAATTACGTTTATTTTATTGGAGGCCCCTGTCGAAACCTTTACTATACCATTTTTGGGTGCAAACTTTTCAATTAATATACCTAAATATATAATTATTATGCGATTACAAGACATTCTAACTCAATATATTTTGTTTTAATTGAGATATCATTTCCTTTTGTAAGAAGATGTTTTTAGAACGAATAAATTTCTAAAATACAAAATTGAGATTGGATTCGATATCCTGATATTTTTTTAAGAAATATATTTTCAAGCCCACCAGAAAACAACTAAATGAAATAAAAAAATATCATAAAAAAAAATAAAAATACAGTCCAATTGATAACCTCCTCCTTTCCTTTGAAAGTTGGTTAAAATTATTGTCCAGATTTAAAAAATATTACAGTTGCGTATGTATGTCTACATCTTCATTTATAATATCAAAAAAGTTGCTAGAACGCATTATCCTCCTCATCCTCATCCTCATATATACAGGATGTTTTCAGATGACTGACCCTCGTCTTGTAGACGTGATCACACACAGACTAACAAACAAACTGTCGGCCAACAGCATGTCCCAAGTGTTGTTCTCCTCTGGCCTTATACCGTCTGATACCGATTTCAGGGTTTGGAAAAACTTCGGTAATCTACAGGGTGAGTTTTTAGAAATTATTCATCTAAAAAATTGTATAAAAATTATAAAAGTCGTAATACGTTACTAATCGATTGGCGCAGTGTTTCTAACGCGTAGAATAATATTATATGCCATCTATTTTCCGGGATTAAATATAGCCTGTACGAATTCGGAAGAATCCCTCTAAGTAATGGTAAAAGAAATTTTGAAATCGGTCCAGTAGTTTTTGAGCATATTCAATACAAACATACAAAACAAAGGTTCCTCTTTATAATATTAGTATAGATATAGATCAACAACTAAAAGTGTTTGTTATAATGATAATTTATAGGTATAGACATGGCGTTCATAAAGTGGGGTTACGTGTACCACACGCGCAACGACCACCCGAAGTACTTGAAGCCTGGAGTGCTGCAGGGCGCGGGCGACCTGCTGCTGGATCTGATCACCAGCTTGGCTGATTACGAGGTGCTGAAGGACAAGGTATGAAAATATGTATGATATGCTTTGATCCAAATCGGTCCTTTAGTTTCGGAGTCTATTCAATACAAACAAACAAATCTTTCCTTTTTATAATATAATTATAAACTATGTTTGTGTATGGGATGTGTAAATGTGTTGTGTCCAGTGATGAAATGCTATTTATTGTGGATATTAATGAATAAAAATATAAAAATAATATATCAAAATCTTTGATCTAAAATAGTAATGAAATCCCCCAAGAATAGATTATGTTCATGAGGGAAAGGATAATATAAACGTGCACGGAAGTATGTACAGGGTGTCCCGTAACGAAGAAGTCTATTATAAAATTAATATAATATTTTCTTGTGGTTGTTTAACGCCAGTGCTTTCCATATTAAATAAAATACTTTTTACACGGTCACAGGTGACCACGCTCGCTGTAAAGTGCTCGAAACTTCGGGATAATAATAATGTAAAATAAACTGTTTAAAATCTTTTAAAAAGTATTTTATTTAATAAAGTAATAAACTTTTTTCTCTTATTTATTATTTGGTACATGAGGATATAATATAGGTTGATAACAAAACAAAAAGTGTCATTAAATAATAATTAGTATCCATTAATTACAATTTTCTTTTCGGATTAAAATTTCCTTTTTTTGTATTAGTTTTGATTTACATACAATAATACGTTTTTGTCAGTAAGCATGTTGTGTTTACCTAAGAAAGGTGTGCATTACATCTTGTATAAAATTTTGATTTACATACAATAATACGTTTTTGTCAGTAAGCATGTTGTGTTTACCTAAGAAAGGTGTGCATTACATCTATACATATAATAAAACAGTAACCGAACCATTTCTGTACATTGAATATTTTTCAAAAAGAGTAATTGGTATGCAATATGTATGTTCTATAGATACCAAAACCATGGGTAGAATTTTTTTTTTCTGTTTGTCTGTTTGTCTGTTTGTCTGTTTATCTGTTTGTCTGTTTGTCTGTTTATCTGTTTGTATGTGCGTCAATCACGTAAAAACGACTGGGCAGTTTTTGATAAAATTTCACATGCTGATAGGCCAATATTAGGTGTAACTTATAGGCTACAATTTATTTGAAAAAAATAATTTTAGGGGTGACTCTCCATACATGTAAACGGGGGTAAAAAAATAAATTCGCGAACACATCATTGAATGAGGTGTCATTAGATATGTCTTTAAAAATGAAATAGAGGTTACTGAACGCCTTTTTTGCTAAATTAGATATTTTTTGAGATATACGCTTCTAAAGTCGTGAAAATGTCATACCACGTGACAATGTGAGATTTTGGTTGACTTGCGGTCATGTCTTTTTTACTCTTAACGTGTAGATACGGTAAAAACACTCAATATATTTTTCAACAACCTTCAAAAAATAACTAACGCGCGCCTCTCCAAAATAAAGAAAATTGTAGCCCATGCGAGTGAAGCCGCGGGCGGAAAGCTAGTCTTGTATAAAATATGTAATTAAGTATTTAGTGTAAGTAACAATGTAGCATGTTTGGTGAACCTTAATAAATAAAAAATATTTGTAACGGCCTGTGTTTTACGCGGTGAGTCTACCTCGTTTCTGAACGTGGCGTTCACGCGCACTGCGCTGTGATTGGTCGCCGCGGTTTTGTTCTCGCGCGCCAAAAAACGACTTTTTCCAGAAGCGGCAAGGAAATAGACAATTTACATCCGTACGCGCGCGCTAGTATTTCGTTGTTTGTTAATATTTTACCTATTGTTCCTTACTTTTTTGTTCGATATTTTAATTAAACTCTTTAAGAAGTAAAAGTGTTTGTTATTAATCTTATTATTTTTTTAGGAACCTCCTACATCCGCCATTTACTTCAATAATCTTTACATAGCTTTCGTGAAGTATTCTCACAACACGGCTTTTGTTATAAACGTGGCTGTCATACTGCTCAGTACATGTACTGTGTGGTATTATTTACATATTATTGGATTTAGTGAGTATATTTTACTTATTTGTATATATTTATTTATTTGATGCATCAATAACAGTTCAATTTAAGACTAACATTAATATAATAATAATTCATTTGAAATTAGAATCAGAAAATTAGAATTGTGAATGAATCACATAAAAATGTTCTATATAAAAAACATATTTAAACATAGATAAAACACAAAACAAGCATACAATTCTTTGATTAAAATATCTTTAAAATTTTAAAATTGAATAAAACGAATAAAATAATTACATTATTACAATAACTATTTGTCCTCATGTTGCCTCGTTGGTCTAGTGGTTGTATCTTTGACTACAGATCGAGAGATATTGGGTTCGTATCCCGGGGGGGCAAAAAAAGTAAAGGAATAGAGAGTGCACCTGTGTTCGCGCGTACACTTGTGCACTGTAATATCTCCTGTGCAGCTGGCTAGTCTCTGTTGAGATTGGCCACCATGGCCGAAATCGATCAGGGGCCGAAATCGATCTCCTCCTGTAATGTCCGTGAAAAGCCCGTAGTCTCATAAAATTTATTTTTGAAATCAGAAAGAATTTTTCATTTTAAAGTACTTTTTATTGGTCCATTTTTTGCATTTGCGTTGAGCTATTCTTCTCGCATGTCTTTTCCTACCTAATTGTCTGGAAGAGATAGCTGTGTAGTAATAATGCTGACCTGGCTATAAATAATTCAAAGGTCTAGGTATATAGTGTTTATGTATATTGTTATAAATTTTTCGTACAATAAAGAGATATAAATATTTGAATAATTCTTAAAACAAGAAAAAAATATATTATACACGTTTGATAGATTTTTGTTAAATTTTTTTCTTGCAGGATGGTTAACATATCGAGAACTGTTATGGGCAATGGCCGGTCGTGTAATATGTGGCGTGGCGGGAATTTTAGTGGGTGCCATTTTTATCCTATTAATGGTTGCTACCACTGAGCAAATGAGGTAATTAACATTGATTTTTATTATTATATCTTAGCAGGTAATAAAAAACCAAAAAAAAATCAAAAATGTTTATTAAGTAACAATAAGTTTACAGTTTCTTTAGTATTTGAGAAATCCTTTTAAGTATAAAATACTTGTGTTAAGATATCTCGCTCTTCTTTTGTATACATAGCAAAATTGTTACATAAATAATATTGTTCCTCTAAAGAAAATAAAAATGAAGTAGGTATATAAAAGAGAAATAAACGGTAAAGAACAGAACTGTAATTTATTGATTTATACTTTGAGGTTGATTTAAGTGTGTGTGTGTGTGTGTGTGTGTGTGTGTGTGTGTGTGTGTGTATATATGTATGTGTGTATGTGCCTATTCCTGTTCCTATTTATATGTCTGGCAGGTAATAGATTATTCAGTTCAACTGTTGTTGAGTGACAACAGATTGTAACAGGTGATCATGGGCTGCGATTGCTCATAAACGCGAATGTTACCGTTACCAGACTAAACAAATAAATAAATAAAAAAAAAATCTGTTTATTGCCTTTACCAATTAAAACTTAAAAGTACAATAAAAATAATTTCTTTATAAAGAAATAGAAGGCAAAAGGGCTATATTCAGCATATGTTAAATAACGTTTAATGCTTCCGAATATATAAACTCAAAAAATCAAGCGACGCATCACAGTCTAATTTCGTCTGAAATTTGTCATTGAATAATAAGTTTTTGAAAAATCGAGTGACTCCTTTCAGGATTTTTTTATATTTCTTATCGATTGAGAAACTCACCCTGTATACATAATGCAATAAATAGTTATTACTCTTCGTATCAAATCATATTTATTTGCAAGAGATTTATAGCAGGCAAGCGGGGCATGCGGTTCACCTGATGTTAAGTGACTGACTGCAGCCCATGAACATCTGTAACATAAAAGTGTCACTTGTCGGCTTAAAGGAAGGGGAGGGGAGAGGACAGGATTAATGATAGGAAGTTGGGAGAGGAGTAGCACAGAATGGGAGAGGAATGGGATGGGAATACAGGCCGCTTGGCACCAGCTCGCCGTACTGCACACAGTGCAATACTGTTGAGTGACTACGGCAGCCGCTGAACACATGTAACAACAGACTGTCAGAGGTGCATTTCCAGCTTAAAAGTATGAAAGGAAAGAGAAGAATCACAGTGCAATATTTCGATCTTCCGATATGGGGAACCACGCCGGCTTAAATCGCGACTGAGCAAAGGGTAAATACTAATGAATAGGTGGAAAAATAATTGGGAGTACCGTAATAAAATAATATGGGGTATTTATTAAGTTGACTCGTAGTTGAAAAATCGAGTGATTCATTTCGGGATTTTTTATATTCTCACTCAGTTGAAAAACTCACCCACACACACACACACACACAGGTACATAATGCAATAAATATTTATGAATCTTTGATTATTTATTTTTATAAGTCATACTTATTTGCATATAGAATTTTTAAAATCGGTCCAGTAATTTTTGAGTCTATTCATTACAACTAAACAAACATATTAGGTTTCCTCTTTATAATATTGCCTATGCAATTTATATATTTTGTTCAGAAAGCTATAATTTTTCATGAATTTATTTGCAGATACTTTTCCCACCCGTGGCTAGCGATCGCAATGTACTGTCTGCCGTATATGATAGTGGCATCGAGTGTTTCTCAGTTATTCGACGCTTGGAGATGTGAAAAGGTATCTACATATATCTATTAAGATTTAATATTTTCGTTTTTACCTAATTAAATAAATAAATAAATATTCCTGGAAATTTAACACAACGCCATCTAGTCCCAAACTAAGCAAAACTTGTCCTATGGCAACTAGATAACTGATAGACATTTAAATAAACTATACTTTTTTGTAAATAGATACATACTATAGATAAATTATCACCCAGACAGTATAAAATTACCATGTTAACACATCAAAATTTTCTACTCGTGAATCGAACCCACACCCTCCGGCGCAATAGATCATTGCTGTAACCAGTGCGCCAATCGGGTCGGATATAACGATATCAACTTATCTCATTAGTCTCCAAATTCTGAAAAGTACTTAATGTTAAGCAGCTTGATAATATATGTAATGCTGTCACTGTCACTGCAATTAAGAGAAAATAAATGTTATTGAGATTTTTCTAAAAAAAGTCTCAATAGCAACCCTGAGTCTGGAAGTTGGCTGTGTTGGAACACCCCCGTGCCTCGGAGAGCACGTGTCGCTATCGGTCATGTGCCTGATCTCTCTCCGCGAGTGTCCACCTGCCCCAAGAGTTATGAGAGTGAAGGAATAGAGAGTGCACCTGTGTTTGCACATACTTGTGCACTGTAATATCTCCTGCTTACCTAGCTGATCTCTGTGGAAATTGGTCGAAGAATCATTATTATTTATTTTGAGGTTCTAATGAAGATTTATTCGTAAAAAGCAAAAGTAAAGTTAAAAAAAAAACATATTATTTCTAGATAAATTATACACTATTCATATTATACAAAAGTTTCTTAAGTTAATAAAACAGAAAATTTATTTATATCATGGCTCAAATATAACACACACTAGACTCGCGGCCTGATTCGTGGGGATCATTATCACACAAAATCTTCAAAGTTTAAAGCTTAATTAATGTATGTAAATGAAATATCAATCATCAAACTAAATGTCCAGGAATATTTATGTTTATTTATTTAAATGTGTTGGTTGTAAGTATATAGTGTAATCTTGTGTCTGTTTTAACCCGAGTACTTTCCATATTAAAAAAAATACTTTTTAAAGGATTTGATGCGCGGTTTATTATGTCGGGAGACTCCCGTGACCACGCTCGCTGTAAAGTGCTCGAAACGTCGGGTTAAATAATAATGTATAATAAACCGCGTTTAAAATCCTTTAAAAAGTATTTTATGTAATACTAGCTTTCCGCCCGCGGCTTCGCTCGCGTAGACTCGGTAATTATTCGAATTTTCCTCGCCGTAAAAACCATACTTAAACTTCAACGAACATTTAAAAAAAGAATTGTCCAAATCGGTCCAGTCGTTGTTGCGTTATGCGCTTACCAACACGTTTTGCGATTCATTTTTATATATAAGATGTAAGTATATATACAATTTATTTTATTATTCATAGTATTACTTTCCTATACTATAATTGAGTTTTTGATTCAAATTTTCTTTTGTGATAAATGGAAAGATTATACACAAGTTTTATAGCAAAACTTTTTTTTTAATTTTTTTTTCGCAATAATTCAAAAGTTATTTCAAAATGAAAATTAATTTTTGAATTGGGTGCCGAAGACATGTCGACAGCTCCCGAATAAAACCGAGCGCGTGTGACGTCATAATGTTAAATTTCACTCATTGCAGTTGATAGTTGATACAGACATAACATGGTGTTTTGATCTATTTAAGTCTGTTGTCATTGTTCAATATCGAAATTTATTTCCAAAATGTCAAATCTGAAAGTTAATGTTCTTGTTTTATACTATTGTGTACGAACACTACAAAAACAACTCCTGACAATATGTTTTTAAATGTTCCCCGTTGTGAAGATCATTTCGATGTTAATACCATTGTCAATAATTAATTATTGATTTAAGTATATAATCTAAATAAGTAGAATTCAGTTCATAATCTTCAAAGTTATAGCATTAAAAAAATTATTGATAATTTTGAGTGCTTAAATAATAAAATCTTCAACAAACAAACAAGATCAAATTTCGTTTCAGGTTATGTAATTGATAACATTAAAATGTTTTAAATTTATGTTATAGTAATTTTTCTGTTGTTATAATAACATTTAAATAATTCATATGGTTTCTGTTTTTTTCCTATATGGAAAATTATATTTATTATACAACAATGGGAGGTAAAGCAAAGATTAAAAAAAATGTAGTGCCAAGGTTGATTGTCAACCTAATCGTAAAAGACAAAGTACTACAACAGTTCTTAGACCAGCTGCGGATAAAAAGAGAAAACAACAAATCATTTATATCATCTTACATTGATGCCTTGGCACCTCGATCTTCAGCAGAATTAAATCAAACGTCATTTTTTAAAAAATGCTTATTAATATATCAACATCAGGGATATTATCAGACTTTGCCTTTATAAATCCTTTATCACACATAGTTAGTCGGAAGTAACTAACAACTTATTTTTAACAATAAATTGTCAGTACGATTATGTAGTCACCTGTAATAGCCGTAAACGTTGTACTGTTATTATACAGATTTAACAATATGACGTCACAACTACGGCGGCCCATCGTGGCGCGTTTTGTAGTCACGTGACTTTTTTGAAATTTTATCAATTTTTAATTCTCTATAAATAATTGAAAAAAACATTTTTTTTACTTTTTCACATTCGATATCAATATTAATAATAATAAAGCGTTCAAATACATAAAAATAATCATTAATAATTTTTTTTTCAAATTCCCAATTGTCACAGGCAGGACTCAGTCGTAGCCTCCGTGCTATCCAAGCAGGCACAGCAACCCGTGTGTTATTATTGATAGCGTTACTGCTGTCACTTCTGAAGCCCAGTACATTGGGTGTGACATTCCAACCGGTTATAACGCTGGCCGTGTTCAGTGTCACTTCATGTATTTCGCTGACTGTAGTTGATCGGTTTAAACTTACGGGTAAGTTTTATTTACTTACGGCCATTTTCAATAATGTATCAATGATTATGGATAGATTATGTCAGATTATATGACAATAGATAGACAAAAGTCATAGCAAACGTATCCGTCGTTAGGATATTGAAATCAAAGTAAGTGCAAATAGATTTGTCTGACTTTAGTAAGCAAAACAAGGGATAGATAGAATATTGAAATCGGCCGTTAAGCTTCTACTAGGGCTTTTTTACACATTTATTTAAACTGCAACTTAAATAAAAAATACAGTCGAATTGATAACCTCCTCCTTTTTTGAAAGTCGGTTAATTATCGCCAAACTTACAGTTTCTTGGTAACATTTACTCGTCAAAATATAGTATTTTTCAAAAAGCCAGAAGAAACTATAGTCCATTTTAAATAAATATTTTTATGGAAAAGAAGTGGCCGCGGCTTTCTACAATTGATGTCCATGTTATAAAGATGGGAATATAGGATCCACGATAGTGGATCTCACATCTAGTTTTGGGGAACTCTGGTCTATGTTAAACATTTAAAAAAAATTCTAGGCTGGCAACACATCCTCCTCGAAGTATTCCTCTCCACGCCTCTGTTCATGTTCAACATGTCAGTCCCGTTGGCCGCCAACACCATGCTCATCCCGATAATGGGGCGCACGCCGAACGGCGACCCGGATTACGTTATCGGCGGGATGAACTTGTTCTTTTGTTGTTTCTGTTTGATACCTTTGGTGAGTGCTTTTTATTTTATATTTTATTTTTTTTTTTAATTATTTGGCTCACAAATTGAACTAACACTTACTAGCTCTAAACGATACTCACACAAACATAAATTTATTAAGTAAATTCAAAAGAAAATCCATTTATTTTATGGACAAAATACTCAAAATCTTAAAATTAATATTAAAACTAAGTACACAGTCCCTATAGCATGCTATTTAACGGAAGAAAAAAATATTAATTTCAAGTTTAGTATTGCGTAAAATTTTGAAGTCAGATTTGATAGTTTAAATAAAATGTAGGGAGGTATTACACGTAGTCGGTCAGTGAACATAAAAACTTCTGTATTTAATAACAATTTCAAAATGATATAAAACTTATGGTCCTTATAGCAAAAAAATATTGCAATTTGAATTAGATTTGAGACCTATTTTAAGACCAAGACCGAGATAATATGAAAAATGATTTGCTATTCTATTCTAAATGTATACGGTTTTTTGTTTCTATTTACTATCCAAGAATAAAAATACTTATTTTTACTTAACTTGTGATGAATAAAAACTGTTTTAATATCTATTTTTATTTTATTTATTTATTTACACTTTATTGTGTTGAAAAAAAAAATACAGATATAAACTTAAATTCTAATAAGGTTACAATCAACAACCCAAGGCAACCCACTGAAATAGGAGATGATATTGTAGGAGGCAGGTAAAAGTGTAAAGTACTTAGAATAAGGAATAAATAAATATACAAATTTAAATGATCTATTTCAGTCAGGTTTGGAGCTATTATTCTCTCGTAAGAACTGGTGGAAGATAGCGGGTGGTCTGTCAGCGGTTTGTGTGGTAATCATGTTTCTACCGATCAATCCGTACACAGACGAAATCGCGGTGCAGAGGCATTATTGGTTTGTAAGTGTGTTAATTTTTAATTAATTAATAAATTTCGATAAGAAAATTGGAGACAATTCTGCTTTGAGCTAAATTATATGATGATATTTTTTTTTATTTACAATTATTTTTCTTAACCTTTTAGTAACGCAAAATCGATTAAAACTCTATCATGAAGCTCAGATAACTGATAGACATAGTTAAACAAGTTTTTTTTTCTTAAATAAATAAGTATGAACTACAGATAATTAGTTTTCTAACCGTGGAGATCGGCCTGACGCTCTCTGACGCAATTAACTTTATGATCCGCTGCACCAGTCGTGTTGTCTATACTAATATTAGAAATATTTGTTTGTATTGTATAAGCTCTGAAACTACAGGACCGATTTGGATGAAATTTTGTACAGAGCTTCTTTGAAACCCCATAACATAGTTTTTAAAATTTAACTGGAACGGGTTACATACGCGGGTGAAATCGCGGAGCTACGCTAGTCAAACATAAAATATTAAATTAACCATTAATTTCAGCACACAGAAATAGTATCCTACAATTACAACGGCTCCATAACCGACCGGTTATCCGGAGTGTTAGTAACGAAATGGGACGTCAATAACGTAGATTCCGCGCGCTCAGCGCTGAGAGACAGCGGGCTCAGCGAAACGCCGGTATCAGCATACTGCGATACATATGTTTACTGTAATATGCCGGTATATAGACCAAGGAAAGGGTTCCCAATGTAAGTTTTACTTGCTTAATAATTTTGGACAGCAATGAGATTTCATAACTATGTACTCTATTCTAGTTAAGACTACGAAATATACGCTTTTGAAATCTTAGTAGAGTATTATATTTTTAAAATGGGAGTGGAGTATTTTGTCATTTCATGTTTGAGTTCTGCAAATGTAATATTAGTCCTATAAAAATTAGGTGGGTGCTTTCAGTAGCCTGGCGCATTGGTAATGATTACGACCTATCTACCCTCACTTTGCTAGACGTTATGACTAGCTGTGACTTGTTATCAACTGTTTTGTAAAATTTTCTATTTTCATTTCTTTTACGTTCAACCTTATTGTACATAACGCCGAGCTTAAAAGCATTGCTAAGGTACGAATTGAGTCTTTCTTGCACTGGGGATATGATCCCCACACAGAAAATCAGCGTGAAATATCTTGTGTTTTGTACAAAGAGTGGAGGCGCTAGAGACCTACATGTCTATCCTTTTCCTCTCCAGTCGCGTTCTGTTTCTCTCCTTTTTCTTCACATATCCTTTTACCCTCTTATTTCTCTTCCTAATGCTGGCTAGGCACCTACGTAATTTTTGGTGTAACAGATCTTTATAGTCGTTTAAAATTAAATGAACAGTATGCTCTTTTACCTGCCTGATATAAAAATATATATTTTCAGGAAACACGCGCTATTCTTTGAAATGGAACCGCCGGGGTATTATGAACAGTCGTTGAGTGTGACGAACAAAATTTGTCAAGGAGACAAGTGTGTTTTAAACTTCGTAATGAAAGGTTTGTTGAATTTCTTCTTGACAGAAAGTGTCTCCAAAAGTAATTCAGATTTTTCAAACGAAAATTTAATATAGATTGATTTTATTGATTAATGAATGAATGGATTCGGCATTTTTTATTATTCAAACACATTTTAGTAACTTAATAAATAAATAAATAAATAAATATAAATATTCCTGGACATTAAACATAACGCCATCTAGTCCCAAACTAAGCAAAGCTTGGAAACTAGATAACTGATAGACATACTTAAACATACTTTTTTTTGTAAATACATACATACTTAAGTTAAATTAACACCCAGACAGTAGAAAATTATAATGTTCATCACATCATAATTTTCTGCTCGTGGGAATCGAACCCACACCCTCTGGCGTAATAGATCATTGCGTAATAATAATTTAATCTACACTAATATTATAAAGAGGAAAACTTTGTTTCTAATGAATAGCCTCAAAAACTGGATCGATTTTAAAAAATGTTACACCATTCGAAAACTCCATTATTCACGAGTAACAGGCTATATAAAGCATTATTAGCTAATAAATGATAAAGATGTCCTACAAAAAAAACAATAATGCATCAGCGCAGAAAAAAAGCATAGATAAGAAATTTTTGTTTTTTTTT
>LQNK01000688.1:167786-185929 GCA_001586405.1 Phoebis sennae | reverse complement strand
TTATTGCATTTTGAAAAACAAAGAATTCCAATCTTACATTAAAAACTTAAATAGAATACATTTCAAATAGCTGTGTCAGCGAGACCCAAACTAGACTTGTAGCCTGTATCTTGGGCCTCAAAGTGTGTTAATTAATTAATAAATATCAAATTTCGATAAGAAAATGACAATTCTGCCTATTCTATATGAGAGACAATATTTTTTTATTTACAACGAATCACAGATTAGAGAATAAAAGACAGATAGAGTGTGCTGAGGACTCGAGTGACATGTTACGTCAAACTAGACGAACATTTTTGTATTTGTTTTGAATTTTGTATTTGCTTATTTATATACGCTCCGAAACTACAGGACCGATTTGGATGAAATTTTGTACAGAGATTATTTAAAACCCCAGGAATGATACCCCAGGATAGTTTTTATCCCGAAAATCCTATTGGAGCGGGAAATCTATGCGGGTGAACCGCGGAGCTCAACTACTCAAACATAAAATATTAGAAATATAAATGAAATAATACTTATTTGTAGAAGTGGGTTACATTAATAGATGACATTTTAAAATTTAGTTCCATGCATTTCTTGCTTTACACTAGGCATAAGAAAGTAGGTAATATTAGTTTATTAACTAGAAATTATTTTAGAGTTTTTTTTTTAATTTATTGATTTGGGAATACTATTTTATACTTTTATTAAATTAAACATAATTAATTTCAGCACTCAGAAATAGTATCCTACAATTACAACGGCTCCATAACCGATCGGTTATCCGGAGTGTTAGTAACGAAATGGGACGTCAATAACGTAGATTCCGCGCGCTCAGCGCTGAGAGACAGCGGGCTCAGCGAAACGCCGGTATCAGCATACTGCGATACGCATGTTTACTGTAATATGCCGGTGTATAGACCGAGGAAAGGGTTCCCAATGTAAGTTTTATTTGCTTAATAATTTTGGACAGTAATAAGATTACATAATTATTCTTATAATCTAGTTAGTACCTATTATTAATTATTCTTAAATCTTAGCAGAGTATTATAACTTTAAAATGGGAGTCGAGTATCAGCAGTGTTATATCCTATGGTTGTAGGTGAGCATTAAATAAAAGATTAAAATATCAGTAAGTAGGCACACAGCTCAACGGATACGTCTGCACGCCACAGATGACAGGTTTGAAGTGTCAGAAGTGACACTAGCGCCCCACTGGTCTGTGTGCTAACATTTATTATATATCGTGAACACCACAAGCAGTATTATGTAATTTCATGTTTTAACAAGTTCTGTACGCATTCAGTTTTTAACAATCCGGAATACAGGGTGCTCATTACAAATAGAATTGTAAATTTAACTTGATCCACAATAATTAATATGTACGACCTTTAATTAATATTTTTTTTTATTCTCCTCTGTATCTTTCTATGTAAGTGTATATTATCAGACATCTAAATAAGTCCTATAAAAAGTAGGTGCTTTCAGTATCTGGGCGCATTGGTGCTTGCGTCTTTTTGACGTCACCACCCAGCTACCCTCACTATACTAATAGTCGTTATGACGAACTGTATGTGTGTGTGTGATTTGTTAACTGTGTGCTTCTATTGCCCAGTTGTGTAGAATCACAGTACATTTCAATTATGTTCAACCTTATTTTACATAACTCGAGGTTACACATGCATTGCTAGGTATTATTGAGTCTATCTTGCATTGAGGAATATATCATCCCCACACAAAATCAGCAGTGAAGCAGTATCTTATGTTTTGTACAATAAATGGAGGCGTTAGAGACTTAATATCTATCCTTTTCCTCACCAGTCGCGTCCTGTTCCTCTCCTTTTCCTTCACAAATCCTTTTACCCCCTTATTTCCCTTCCTAATGCTGGCTAGGCACCTGCGTATATTTTGGTGTAACAGATGTTTATAGTCGCATAGGATTAAGTAAATTTTAAGTATATTTTTATTAACCTTGTTTTTTGTGTAAATTGATGAAAGTAAAATATTGTTGTGTTCATTTTATTATTATTTATTACTTTATTTTAGTGTAAGACCGTTTTAATTTTTGGTTTTGGTAATCATTTTAAGGCCCCGCGAGACAGGCTATGCCTAGTGCGAGGTCCATTGATAATTTTGTTAAAGATTTAAGTTTTTGTCTGGCAAATAAATATATTTTTATTTTTTTATTTAAACAGTATGCCCCTTTCCCTGCCTGACATAATAATATATATTTTCAGGAAACACGCGATATTCTTTGAAATGGACCCGCCGGCATATTATGAACAGTCGTTGGGTGTGACCAACAGAATTTGTCAAGGAGACAAGTGTGTTTTAAACTTCCTTGTGAAAGGTATGTTGAATTTTTTCTAAAAAGTAATTCAGATTTTTCAAACGAAAATTTAATATAGATTGATTTTATTGATGAATGATGAATGAATGAATGGATTCGTCATTTTTATTAATAAAAGGCATTTTTAAGTAACTTATTAATAATTTAATCTACATTTGTATTATAAAGAGGAAACCTTTGTTTCTTATGAAAAGGCTCAAAAACTTCTGGACCTATTTTAAAAAATCTTACACCATTCGAAAGCTACGTTATTTACGAGTAACATAGGCTATATAACATTATGCTACAGGAGCGAAGCCGCGTAGAACAGCTAGTAAATGATAAAGATGCCCTACAAAAAAAAACAGTTTGTGCATCAGCGCAGAAACAAACATAGATAACAAATTTTGTTTTTTTTTTACAATTTTTTTTATTTTTCAGGTCCGTCCCATAACACGTTACTGATAACCCCACAACCAGGCATACAGTTAACTGCGTGGTCATTCTCAGCGCCGGTTAATCCGACTTTCAACTTTAAGGAGCGCCCTGTATATATGATCATTCATTCGACGATCACTTATAACAGTGACGTTACATCGTTAACCTTTAGTTTGACATTTAATGTAAGTATATTAATTATTTCAAAAAAAAACAAATAAAACATGGAAACATTAGTTAAAACAAGTAACAACAAAGAATCCACTGGAAATTTTATTAGCTAAATTTATTATGTGAAAATAAAACAGAAACTTTGTCGAAATTTGACTTTAAAATCATAAGCTCTCAATTGTCTCTAAAATTTATGTTATAAGATGTATAAATTACCTAATTCTAGTTACGAAAATATAACTATTTGCGATACAGTGCAAAATTCAATCCTACTAATATAAAGTTTGGCGGTTTTTAAGTCAATCACGCCTCAATTACGAGACTAATTTTGATGAAATTTCCTGCATAGCTGGATTAAGTAGGGGATACTTTTATCCGAATTAAATGCGACAGAAGCCACGGGCAGGAAATAGAATATGAATTTATTTTCTCAAATAAAGAAATAATTTTATTTTTATAACAGGTTCCTCCCCATCTACAACAAGGAGGAATAACGTCTATAAGTCACATCGCAATGAAGCTGCAAGATCCCGAAGCACAGACGCCTGCCTTGAAAAATCTCATACAATCTGCACCGGACTATTTTAATATCGCTCCTACGCTTGCTTTTAGAACTAATTATGTATTTTAAGTGTATTTATTAAAATTGATGAAATTTTATCCGATTTTTTTTATTACTAAATACATCACCCAGTTACCTCGTACAATCCACGAGAATATTAATATCGTGGATAATTTAGCTTTCGAATGATGAAAAAATTATTAAAATCGGTTTAGTAGTTTTTGAGCCTATTCATTACAAACAAACAAAGATTTCCTCGTTATAATATTAGTGTATTTAATTACTTCTTCGATTAATTAAGCCATGATTTTGTGACTTAATGACTTTTGCCTTTAAAAAAATATAAAAAAGGTGAATTAAAAATAAAACCAAAGTGTATTTCAAATTATTTATTAAAATTCAGTCTTTATGCACGTGTGATTTCACATTTCTAACAATTATTGACCAAATTTTCTAACTCAATATTTACGTTCATTTAATTTCTAATTAGTTACAAAATTTGGTCGTAATTCTTATAATAAGGTGTAACAAATAATCAACACTTGAAATTCATAATTTTATTAAAATTTCAACCATTTTTTTACAAAAACAACACAGTAAAATAAAAATGCAACATTTAAAATTCTTGTCGTTTAATTTGAGATCTCGATAGGACATATTTTAATGACAAACAGTTCAAAGTTTAAACTTTATTTATTCTGCAGATAAGCAAACTATTTTCTATGTTAAATTACCTTACTGGTATTTGAACCATGGATCGTCAAATTCCTCAAAACATTAAAATTGATATTGAAACAAAAAAAACTGGTACAATTTTTTTTGTTTCTGAAACGAATCTTTTTTACTTCTGAAAAATTTTAAACAAAATATTTGATATTTTCATACGCATATGGGAGATAATTTTGAGATTTTTTATATTATTTCGAATTTGTAAATTTTTACAGATTTTTTAAGGAATTTATGATCTTGAAAATGCACATAACTCTTAACTAATAAAAACAACTGTAGCTCACGTTTTCTACAAACTAAAATTAATTATTAAAATAGAATTTCAACAAAAAGGGCAGCATTGAAAAATATAACATTTAAGTGAACGGTTATTTGTGACAAAACCAAACAAAAAGATTTAAGTTAGTGTTATAATCCGAACTATGATACTAATATCGTAGTTAAAAACATACATTGGTTGCACGATTTTTGACATTTGCAAAAAATCTCAAAGCTGTCACAAATTCTGTACTCACTGGGAAGTAAAAATAATGGCTTTTGAAGAAAACTTCTACAAGTTTTCGAATATAAGAAATGACTTCTATTTTGTGTTTGGAAATATTTGAAATGCGATATGTATAATACATATTACATATCGACGATTCTTTTTTAATTTTATGGAGACAAATTTTCGTCATCCTTGAAAGACATGTCCCATAACACGAACGGAAAATGTCGACATTTATCAAAGGAGATTTGGGACGCTCTCTATATTATAGTTTCGTGCAACGACTGTATGTATTTAGCCTGTGTTAATATATATTTACAAATTAAAAAAAAATAATGGAACGGAACATATTTTTGTCTCTTTTCTTGAAAACAATATAAGCAGTCATTCTTGTATGAGAATATAACGTGGTCACCATATTAGTATGAAAGTAAATTTTTCTTTTTTAACTAGGATTTTTTTGAAAAGATAGTATCATTATATAAACTTAAATGACACAAAGAATACACAATCGGATATTTTGACAACATCAATAATTTTTTAACAACATTTTTTACACTTTTAATTCGACTGCGGTATAATAATTTGACAAGTTCGTAACTTACACGATAAAGTTGGTAACAGTATTAATACAATATAAAAATCAAAAAGTTTGAAATTATACAAAAAAAAAAGAATTCAACTGGCTACTGAAGTATAAAAGATACCTTTATGAAAATATTTATAGGTAATTTAGACATTGATTATTATAACCAATATACTAAGTTGTAACACCATAATTTTTTGAAAAAGAAAGCTAACAAAATATATAAGTTGTTGAATCTAGTATAGTCAGAAAAGCAGTAACTTTGCATTCGTTTACTTTCTACATTATGCATAGTTAAATTCTGTAAATATATATATAATTCTTCAACATATAAAATATAATATTTATATTTGTTCACTTCACTGCATGAAAACATAAAAAAATCACAAATGTGTCGAAAATAAGTTTTTGTTTTATTACAGTAATGTTTGATTTAGAGCAACAAAAAAATAATTATTTGAATTAATGTCAAATAAGTGACATTAAGGTTCAGTAAAATAATAGAAAACATCTACAGGTAAATCAACAATATTCTGTATTTTTAGCAGTATAATATGCATTGAAAATCGCGTTATATAATATAGAAAACAATATAATTATCTAATTTATACGAAAGAAACTTTTGTAAAATCACTAATTTTCTGACTATACACTCTATCATATATTCTTCCGCATACAGCAAAGTTTCAACTAAAAGTAACATTTGGGATTCAACCGAAACCAACAAGCACCTGATTTTATGCAAATTAATGTATTCCTATGAATCTAACTATTATAATATAGATATTAAATTCGTTATATGTTACCAATTAACTAAGGAACAATTATTTGTGTAGGAATTATAAGTTTAAAATTACATTTACAAAAAAAATCTGTCTACTTGAAGATAAAGTTAATTTAACAATTCTAAATAAAACTGTCGAAATTTTTTACAACCAAAAAAATATTTTACTAAAAAGAATTAGGCTTTTAGGTACATTTTGTTGGGTTTAAAAAAATATGACTACAATACCATTATATGATAAAGGTGCTTTTTAATTTAATAAATTGATTTTTATGATCAATATAGAAATGCTAAGCCTTATGACAATATTACCAGTGGGTACAACATAAAATTAAACTATTTCCTAAAACAAAACTTTACCAAACAATTATGAGAACTAATCCTAAAGTTCTGATCTATTATTATAAGTATTCAATAAAAAGTACAAGTCAACTACTTGTAGTTAAAGAATTCTGAATTTTTTATTAATCAAATATCCTGCTGAAGATGTACTATATTTTTTCGTATATTCTGCGGAAATCCTTTTTAAAAATTGTTTTTTTTTCATTCGTGAAAAATGCATGATCGTAAAATAACATATTAATAAAATTGTTCTGTAACCGTTTATTTTTTACTTAAATTTCAATTATTCACAAATCCCCATAGATTATTTATTCTATTACAATAGTAAGTATATTTTAATTAAACCGTTGAAATAAAATGTACTGTATGACCAATCAAACTTATTCCCTCTATTCATATTAAAACAAATCTTATAATAACAGACCAGTCATTTCCTACATCAAGTAAAGAAAATGAACAATTTTTACAACTATAATTCACTGCAAAGTGACAGTAAGTCTGCTGGCTGCGACCATCTTGTTATTGAATTTCTTCTTGAAATTTTCCGCCGCTGTTGTCGTCTTGAATGATATTTTAGCTGTACGTTCCTCCTTATCCAATATTAAATTCTGCAACAGTAATCCGATGTATTTCTCCACGTGCTCTTACACTATACTCGTCTCCTAGACTATATCAGTCGTTAAGACAGTATCTTAGACTATAGTCGTCTCTTAAACTATACTAGTCTCTTAGACTATACAAAGAACTTAAAACTAAAAAATGCTTATAAATAAGTTTATAAAAAATATCATAACTTTAGTTACATTTAAAGCTACATTCATACAAAAATATAGTTTGTAGTACAAAACTGTAGACCAATATATTTATATCACAGAACTGTTATCACAGATTGTTAATAATTATTAATTACATAATAATATTCAATATTAATAACGTTAAAGTCACAATTGACTAGAATTGAAAAAAAAATCTATGCAATACAAAAGTTTCGAATGTATGCACAATACAAAAAATATATATTGTTATATATACCAAAATTGATGGTAACAAATATGTTAAACATATTAAAATATATTATACCATTTTTCATTATTTATATTTCTTCTAACACACATTAATCACCTGTTACAAACTTTGAAATTAACAATTGTATGTAACACAAAAAGAGTGTGGTACTGAGTGAGACCTTCAATAATATTTTTCGTCTCCTCCATTCGAAATTTATAATAAAAACTTAAAACTATTATATAATACAACATTCAATGTTTGCATTTTAAATACACTAAAAAAAGAAAATTAATCAATAAGAACTTTTCTAACATCTTTAAATATTATAGGTATTTTTTGTAAACCATGTTTTAGCATAATATTTTTAAACATTTCTTTACATCAATCACCACGTATATAATAATTATTTAGCTGAGCTGTTTATGTTACTCATAAATTAATATACATTTAAATACATAATTTTTCGAATGCAACGACCTGAAAAATGGCCTAAATTGATATTCATATAATGTGAACAAAGTCATAAGTTAACATATTGTATACAATATTTTCAACAATGAAAAAATAATATTTAAACCAACGTCTCTTTATAAACATTTATGCATATTTATGCACTTGGTAATATCCAATGTGAATTTAATATACTTCCTTTAAATATTGTTTTAGGGTTCACAATTCGACAATATACTTGTTCCGGATATAAATAAGATTTGTTCTGTTACACATTTTACTAGAAAAAAAATTCAAGAAAATTTGTTAAATAAATCAGGTTGAACAGTGAACAAAAAATTGGTTAAATGTTGACCGTCTATAAAATGTTTACAAACATCATAAATAAAATAAGACATCTTCAAAATGCATTCAATAATAAGTTATAAATTCTGTTTTCAAAACTTAAAAAACCATACTATTGTTTTATACATTATTAATTACAGATTGTATCACATATGTTAATCACCTAGTACATTAATTTGTAGTTTAAAAATATTATATTGTTTTAAATGCAAACATTGACTTCTTCTTACTCATAAAATACATGCTAAATACATAAATATATAATCTGACTTATATTAAAACATGGGCTGTCTTTAAATGTGTCTTTACTAATTAATTTATTGTCGTCTCATTTTATATTTATTTGTGCTACCATAAACAATAGATTTCTAATTCTTTTTTGTAAACACCAACTACACTATCGGAAAATCTACTTACACTTTTTCTAACTTTCTATTATTAATATTTTATGTTCATTAATTTTCATGATTCTACTTTACTTTAAGTAAATTTTTAAAGACAATTTTAGGGGTTTGTGTTACCCTTTTTTATATTATTTGTAAAATTGAGTGTAAAAAGGAAACAGTAATAATTGAAAGTAAAAATTATCTTTTAAAAAATCAATTGTACTCATAATATTTGTATTCATATTTAACTGTAAATTTGTTCGTTTCGGCTTATAGAGAAGAACTAGACGCGCCTCGCGGTTATTCTGAATCCTTAACTATGTTTATACCAAGTTTCATCATAATCGGTTCAGTAGGATGTTATTTTAAAAAAGAAGATTTGTTAAGAACGAGTTTTTTTAAACTAAAGTGGTAAAACGCTTTTGCTGCAGGTCATCAATCATATTTAAATGATACATTTTATATAGTTTCTCAACTAGAAAGAAACCTTTTTTGCATTTTTATAAACTGATTGTCGTGTCGGTTCTTGACAGTAGGCACTGTCTTCCGAATCGTAAAAAATATTATGTATGTGACGTTTCAAAAGACCTAACAAAAATAGCCAATTTGTAAAAATATACGATTTTAATTGAATTTGATTTTTTTTGTTAATTCAATTTCGAGGTAGCATATCTCTAATACAAATCAGACACATTCAAAGCCGCCCTTCTAAAAAACCAACATTACCTGCACAAGATCGCCAGCCAAGGTTCTGAGTCTCGTGTCGGTCATGCCGTGCGGCAGGTTGGCGACACTGGCCGTCAGCCCCGCCTCCTTCTCATTCTCACCCTCCGACCCACTCTCGTACTCCACTTCCGGCTCATCGGCTCTCACTTTGCGATCAGAAGTATTCCGCACATCAGAAGTGGGATTCCGCACATCAGAAGTGGGATTTCTGTCGGGTTTACGTTTAGTCGTGACCTGAATCGTGTCGTTGCGCACGACTCGGTCGGATCCGATGGATTTGAACGCGCGGCTGAAGATGCCCGGGTTCGGTTTGGTGGGGTCCGATTGGTCGATACGAGAGAACACAGATTTGTCCTTCTCCGGTTGTTTGCGTTGTAATATCACGCGGCGGTTGTTGAATTTCTGCGTGTTCTCGTCTTCTGGTTTGTCTGTCTGTTTGGATACAAGAATATATGAATATTTAATAACTAGCCCCGAGTGTTCACTTGCGCTTGCATTAATTATATAATTTTCATTATGAAGGATATAACAAACAACCAAATCTTTTCTAACCTATAACCATAATTGTATTCTACATTTGTTAAAATAAAATCAGAGTGAATAATAATACATCTATTAATGATTTATCTTATTAGACCTTACAATTTAAAATCTATAAAGAGCTATAACTTTTTGAAGATGTATATTTTTTTATTTACAAATTTAGCGAAAACTTGATTATTGTCAATAATATAACATACCTTTTTAGCATCGAATACAATTCGTTGTCTGGATTTCGCCGGAGTAGTGGGAGTAACCGGCGGTTTTGCCTGTATAAAAATTAATTAGTAAGTTAACGTTTAAATATATATAAACAATATATAGCACATAAATGTTCTTTATTATTATGTATTTATTTTAAAATACGAAATCGACATAACAAATCATCCTTTTGACTTCCATCTATACATATTATGGATTTTTATACGGTTTTTCGGATTTTCAATAAGAGAAAGAATAGTTTTTAGTATATAAAAAATTTAGAAATACGTCAATATATGTTGACAAATGTTGCATACAAAGTCGGTGCCTTTACCTATTTTCAATTGAACAAGATTTTGTACTGACTTTGTATAGATTTCAACATAAATAAAATAAAAAGTTATTTTCCACTTATTATTATTCGATTACCCAAGCGAAGGCGAGCAGCTAATGCATATTGAAATATTTAGTTTTTAATATTTATAAAGCTTTTTAAATAATTATACCTTTTCCACTTTCTTTTCGGCAGTTTCAACGCTCTTCGTCGAGCTGGTCACTACCGTTCTACGTATTGGTGATTTTTCTGAAATTATTAATTTTTTCATAAATACAATACATAAAAAATCATTATTTTTTGACACATTATTTTGACTGAAGTAAAATCTAATCAAAATTGCTTATGATATTTTTTGTCTTTAAAAATTTAAAATAATTCTAGGCAGCTTTGTTTTCAAAAGTTAACAAGCAAAATAACCAGTGACTTCTCTATTTTAAAAACAAGACTTTTTTTCATTATTCATTTAATAATAGTAATATTTAAATTTGATAAACATACATAATTTAGTTTCATTTCATTGTTAATCCATCTAACAGTTAATTATTGTATGCCATATGGCAAACTATTGCGTGTAACTTCCAAGTGTACTCTGAACCTCTTGTTAAACTTATGTTTACAAATAAAAAATTTAAATGCGTACCTTTCTTTTTATTGTCTTCATTAGGGGTGAATGTAATCTTTTGTCTGTTCGGTTTCTTGTCGCCGTTCTTGGGCGGCAACTTCGTCCGGAGATCCGTTTGTGGTTTACTCGTTCCATCCGAAACCGTTCTAGAACAAACAGACAAAAAAAAAAATATAGCACCGAACTCTCCGCGTAGCACCGAATTCTCAGCGTAGCAATGAACTCTCCGCGTAACACCAAACTACTATTTTTAATGATTTGTAATGTGTATTTTTAATGATCTTTTTTTGACAAAGACAAAAATAATTTATTTAACTCCACAAAACACACTGTGACAATACAAAAGAAATAACAAATTAAAGTAATTAAAAATATGTATGTAACGTTTATGCCACGACTGTGCAGTAGCGCGGAGTCCAATGAGCTACTTTGGTTCTTTTATCATTTTTTGTGGTAATCACTTGGATTCATTCTTTACGAGCGTTTTTTTATATCCATTTTTTAAATAATTTGCACATTCAAAAACTAAGCAGTGTAATGTAATTTTTTTTTACCTTTTATATAACACTAGCTGCGCACCAGAGCTTCGCTCCCGTGGGAATATCGGGATGATATATAGCCTATAACCTTCCCCGATAAATGGGCTGTCTAACACTAAAAGAATTTTTCAAATCGGACCAGTAGTTTCTGAGATTAGCGCGTTCAAACAAATAAACAAACAAATTCTTCAGCTTTATAATATTAGTATAGATATATTTTAACTCATATTCAATTGTTTTATGTACGGGCTCATGTTACCTTAATGAATAAAATAAATTATTATTAATTATTATTATATTTTCTCTGTATGTACTCACTTGGTGTCACTCTTGAACCTTCCAGAGTCTTCATCATCAGACAGTATCCCGTCAATACTCTCAAAAGGAGGTCAAGTGCATAGTGTTAAGTCTTAGTGTCAAAGTGAAAAACACTTCCAATGAGTGTCTTGCACGTCGGTAAATATAATTTAAAAACTCGACGGAGGATTTTTTATTATTATGTGAATTGTTTACTTCACGAGCGTTTTTTTTTAATACTTGGACATTCGAAAACTAAACTATGTAATGTCGTTTTTTGTACTTTTATATAACACATGTTATCTTTAATATTTCGTATGTATGTTTACTTTTTTATGTTAGAGGTATTGTTATTTTGTGGTACTCACTTGCTGTCACTCTTGAACCTCCCAGAGTCTTCATCATCAGATAATATCCCGTCAATATCTCCCAAGATGAGGTCCAGATCATCGTCACTGTCGTGTGTGGTCTTCGGCAGTGGCGGGGTGGTACTTGTTAGCGGGCGAGGTGGTGTTAGCGTTTCTGTAGAGAAATATACAAAAATCTGACGAAAAATTACAAAATCAACATAGTATAATTTTTAATCAATTAAATATATACTTGTACTTTTCAGCGGTTTCCATGATTTATACAAAAATATATACATGCAAAATTCTTAAAAATAAAATATAGCAACAACTATAGATTTGGTTCGATGTCTCAAATAATAAAAGTCGAATAAACTCAACAGTACTAATCTCCTAATATTTTGAATGCGAAAGTGTGTGAAAAAAATATATGGTTGTTACTTTTTTACTCAAAAACAAATGACAATGTCAATGTCCTGGAAGATTAAAGAATATTTATACAAAAATTCCTCCAAATCGGTCCAGTAGTTTCGCAGCCTATTTAATGCAAAGCAACAAACTAATTTCTCCTCTAATATTAGCATAGAAATCTCTTACCACACGTGGAATTAACTTCGACTTCATCTCTCAAGGGCGACCTATCTCTCGCCATCTCTCTCTCCCTCTCCACTCTCTCTCTCGCTCTCTCAGGCGATCTCTCCGTGGTATCCGGTTTGGTGTCTTCCTCCTTTGTACTCGATGGTTTCTCTTTTGTGTCTCTTATCTCTGGTTTGGGTTCTTTTATCTCTGGTTTTGGCTCCTCTTTGGGTTTCTCTCTGTCCTTGGTTTCACGCTCTCTGAAATTATTTGTTTATTTTATGGACATTGTTTATAAAACTGTATCAAATTAAATTCATTGAAAATATCTTTATTGTCTATGATTTTTACTTAAGTGTGCAATTTCATAAATAAAATGTAGTTTCGTTTATTAAAAAAAATCAAATGCGATAACATCATAAAAGTTAAAACACGATTCAATTAAAAATAGATATTTTTGGAAATTTTTTATGTTATATGTTATGTGCCTTACAATAAATGTATATAATATGTAGTGGTGGTTACTTAGTGATCCAAAAATTATTTTGTTAGTTCGCTTGCTCTCTCACCAAAACAACTTAATTCAACCGTGTAATACCTACTATAATACCAATCATAAAAAAATCTTACAAATTAAAAAAAAAAAAACAAAATATAAAACTCTACCTCTCTTGCAATTGTTTCTGCAGTGCGACCGCATTCTTCCTCCTCCTCACCTCCTTCGCTCTCAGAACTCTCTCTCTCAGCGACTCCTGTTCGCGCACCTTGCGTCTGTACTCACTCTCCTATCAAAAACACATTATTTATATTATTTTGTGAGTGTGTTATGTAGCGCTACGGTGTAATAGGCAGATTACTTAATTATCCATTGTCATAACAATACTAAAAATAAAAAAAGAGTTCTGATGGAACTCCTCTGTCTGACTCACACTTGGACCTCCTTGAATGTATAATGTCAAATCAAATTTAAAGGTCTATTTTTTAATGAGTGTTCAATGTACATTCCTTTATAATATTGTTCATAAACATAATTTGTGTAACTTTTCTAAAAAAATAAATAATAATTAAAGTAAAGCCTTCTGAATCCGTGTTAATCCTTACTTCCTTACTAACATTTTAATGCCATGAAAGTAACTGTCTGTCTGCCTATGTATGAATTATATACATGACATTTCAAAAGTGCCTAAAATAACAACTTTTTTGTATCTGGAACTATTTTTTTAGTGTTTGCTATTGTTTATTTTTTCTTTTTGTCAGTGATCTTATTTGTTTACGTGTCAGTGTGTGCTAGTCTTTTTTGTAAGTGATCTCATTTTTTATATATCAGTGTGTGCATGTCTTTTTTGTCAGTGATGTTAATTATTTTCTGTGTTAGTGTGTGCTGATCTTTTATGTCAGTGATCTTTATTATTTTCGTGTTAGTGTGTGCATGTTTTCTGTGTCAGTGATCTCATATTGTTAGCGTGTGAGTGCGTGCATACCTCGTCGTCGTGCGGGCGGGCGCGGCGGTGCTCGCGCGGCGGCGGCGAGGGCGAGCGCCGCGGAGGGGGGGACGCCGACCTCATACTGAAAACGAATAAATTACCTTTTATATGTTACTAGCTGATACATATCATATAAAATATAGCCTATACGGATTTGGAAGAATCCCTCTAATGTTAAAAAAAAATTTGAAATCGGTGTTTTTTATGATATAGTAGGAAAGCGGGGCATACGGTTCACCTGATGGTAAGTGACTGACCGCAGTCCATAAACATGTTCTTGAGCCTATTCAATACAAACATACAAAAATACAAAGGTTTCCTGCTTATAATATTAGTATAGATATAGATAGCAGGCAAGCGGGGCATGCGGTTCACCTGATGGTAAGTGTCTGACCACAGCCCATGAACATCTACAACAGCAAAAGTGAGCATTAATGATATGAATTCCGAATCGGTGGTAAATGAAAACAGTATTAATTATGTGAATGTTTATGACGTTCTTAAAGTGTCTCGAATGAGGCCAATTTGGAAAATAAACGTTTTGACTTTGAAAGCCCTTTTCAAAAATTTAACTATGAGGAATATCAAAATGTGGAGAGGAGCGTCGAGATTTCAAAGACTCCTTTCAGCATTTTTTTATATTTTTCGTAGTTTAAGAGATACACAACGCGCAAATTGTATTTATTTGTATTAATAATTATAAAACTTAAAATATACTATTACTTATTTAAGTTAATATAACCTAGTAAAAAGGGAAGGCACTATATTCTGAGATACAGGATCCCACCTAGATCAGGACACAAGACACTATCTTAGAAAGAAGAAAGAAAGAAAATATTTATTCACCAAAAAAGTACACCACACGCAAAAAAACATTTAAAGATATTTTGCTTTAGAAAATAAACCGACTAAATAGACCGATTATAGAGCTATATAAACCTATGCTATGGGGGTGAAGCCACGCTGCAGAGCTAGTTTATTATAGAACTCACCGTCTCCTCAGCCCAGCTCTATTCGCATGTATGAACTCCTCTTGTTTCCTCAACAATTCATCATCACTACGGCGAGACCTCGCGAACTCATTCTCTATCTCTATTGTTGTGTTCTCTATGTATCTGTCAATTTATAAATATTAATAAAAAATTACCACAATATTTATTGATTTTTAATGTGTTATTATTTTTTAACCCACTATAAAGATAATAACAATTCTAACATTTATTCTACACGATAAACAGGTAACATATCAAAATATACATAATTTTGATATGGAAAGTAGGCATCATTTACAAAACCACAATAGGTGATGTAAAATTTCAATGGCTAAGGAAAATAAACATTTCAGAAATGTTTTTTGAAAACAAAAGTCTAATCCAAGTGGATAAATAATGTGCGCTTTGTATTTTAATCCTTTTTATTTATTTATTTAGCCCTTTATTCAGGAAATTTTACATTTACATTTTAATCCTTACTACATCATAAATCAGAAAGTAATTCTGTCTGTATTCTCATTTCTACACACCTAAACCATCGAACCGATTTGGATGAAATTTTGTACAGAAATTATTGTAAACCCGAGAAAGAACATAGGGTAGCTTTTATCCCTGAAATATCACAGGAATACGCAGGGCAAGCCGTGCGGCACAGCTAGTTAACTATACAGTCTAAAGTAACTCTGTCTGTCCCTTACTTTTATGTCTAAATCATGAACCAATTCGAATTAAATTTTAAACAGATATTGTTTGAAACCCGAGAAAAGAGATATGATAGCTCTTATTCCAGAAATCTCACGGGAACCGGAGTACCGCGAGGCACATCTATCCCAAAAATACTATTAATTTATAAACGCTTTGATTGAAAGTTTGTGAGCATGTATGAACGTTTGTAACTCTTTCACGCAAAAACTACTGAACCGGTTATGATCAAAATATAGTCAACTTTTAATCCAGGAGTTGCCACGGGATCAGATATTACGCAGGTGAAACCGCGAAGCACAGCTAGTGATAAATAAAACGTATAACTACCTTTGTGGCGATCGCCTCAAGTTTCTATTCGCAGCTCTCGCCAAAGCACTCCGTTGTTCCGCTATAAATCTTTCCGCAGCATCGTCTATATCTTTTATGGGCCCTGAAATTATTTATTCATATTACTTTTTCAATAAAATACACATTAAATTTCATTAAAACTATAAATAACAACATATAGGGTATAAACATGCAAACACACAAATTAAGTGTTGCCATCATATAAAAAATATTATAGAAAATTGATAATAATGTTTATTTTATATCCTATTTAATTTTTTTTCACTTTTAAATAAAATCAAAGAGTGTTATTTTTCCTTTTGTATTTTTTTTTTTATTACAGATGAATTTAAAATTAAAATTGAATTGAAAGTAATCTTTTTGACGACTGCAGCCCGAATCAGTATAGATTGAACGAAAGAAAGAAAGAAAAGTTTATTTATAACAGAACACAGCTACATAACTAAAAAAGATTAGAAGAGGGGAAGACAGCCATTGGCAAACAGTGGGACACTACGGTCTCAAAATAAATAAATCTTAAACTTAAATAAAATAAGAAATTTAATAAAAGCCACACACAGATAATAAATAAAGCCTCAAAACATATTATAGTGCACTCCAACAATCTAGTGCAAAGCAATATCTAGACCTAATTTATAAAATCATTAACTCCATCACATAATCATAGTTTCATTTGTTTCAAAATCAAAAATATATAATAACTTTAATAAAATTCTTTACTTTCTAATGGTAATAAAATAAAAAAAATTATGTTGCACTTGCGTAGAGATTATTAAAAGTAATCATCATCCAAATAATTTTAGGTCTACAAAATTTTGAACAAAATTACTTTAGCTTTTCGGTATTACTTTAACTGTTATCATATAATTAATAATAATAACTCGTAAAAAAAAAGTTACAGTCAAAAAACCCAATTGATAACTTCTTTTTTGGGAAAACGTACAAAAAGCAATTAAATATTTCCGTGAATCCGTCAATGCGTATATTAAAAACAACAAATAGGGAGTTAATAATCTTGTTTCGTGCAAAATATTGAAATTACCGAATTTTTGCTCCAGTGTAGGGCTTAGAGGCGGCGTCTTTTGTATGCGCGTCGGTATGTACGTTGGCAACCCTACACACATTTATATGTTAGTGTTGCCATATTCCTTTGTTTATTCTAATAATTATTGCATTTCATACATAAATAAATATAATCTTTTGATCTACATGTTTTTTTCCACATTTTAGTAATACTTCTTAACTAATATTGTTATTTATTTTAATATCAATTTGTGCATTTTTTGTTGCAATATTTGGAAACAAATATTAATGAAATATTAGTGTCTAATAAGAATAAAAATCATTAATTGCCTCAAAAGTATTACCATAAACAATACGGATGGACGCAAGTAAACACAAATTAATTATACAAAAATTGAATTGTCATTTTTTAGGCCATATTTTAAAGTTAGCCAGTAAACCTCTTTCACGTAATTTTGTTAATAAACCTTTACCTATAATAAATAAAAAATAAACAAAACTTACCTTCAACAGGTGGTTGGAAGTTGCCTTTAAAATGCGGATTAATCAGCACTTTTTTCCCCGTCAACCCCCCAGGCAAATTCGGGGGCAAAACTGGCAACATCCTGACTTCTGGTTCCATCCCCTTACCGGGCAACACCGGCATCGGTTGTCTGATCGTGACTTGGGGGATGTTATTATTGGGGACGATTTCTCGCACGGGGGCAAAGGGGTAAACCGGGAACATGGGACGTTCGAAGTTCTGGTTCGGGAATTCTTCTGGGGGGCGGTAGAATCGTTGGAAGTTCTGGAATTCGGGGCGGATAT
>LQNK01000688.1:154401-167689 GCA_001586405.1 Phoebis sennae | reverse complement strand
GGGGGAATGATGGACGCGGGCCGAAGTTCGCCTGAAAAAATTGTATATAATTAATATTTTATATTATTACACGTTTAAAGCTTATTGACATACAAGTGTAGATAAGAAAATAGATTAAGTTAAAATAGTTTATATAGTAAAAATACTTTGTAAAAAAAACCTAGTCTTAAGTTGTGATTGTTAGTAGTTAAAACGGCTTTTATTATTATTAAAGCTTAAAGCACAAGTGTAACAAGAGAGGTGATAGGTTTCATTGAATTCAATTTCAAGCACACATTTTACAGTACCTAGATCATTTAATTTTTCTTATAGGCCAGAAGGCGTTTAAACATGCAAATCAAAGAATTGTTATGACAATACAATTAAATTTTTGTAAATGTATTATATTATGACCACTCGACTGGCGCAATGGATGTGGAAATGGTCTCTGGCGCCGAGGGGTGTAGGTTCGATCCGAACGAATAGAAAAATATGATGTGATGAACATTGTAGTTTTCTATTGTCTAGGTGTTTATCTATCTATAGTAAGTATGCATTTACAAAAAAAAGTATGTTTAAGTATGTCTATCAGTTACAAATCTAGTTTCCATAGTACAAGCTTTGCTTAATTTGGGACTAGATGGCGTAGTGTTCAATGTCCTTAAATATTTATTATGGAAATCAAAAACTATCTCACCCTAAACTGCATGTTATTCCGTCTGTATGGATGTTGATGTCGATGTTGTCTCCACGCGCCTCGACCGCGCGGCACGTACACTTTATCTGAAATTAACAATAAACTTTTAATTAATATGTACTTGAGACTATACTGAGTGTTTTTCTATGAAGTCTTGAAAAAATAGGGGATATAAAGTAAGCAGAGTGGAAGCTGATGGTGTAGATAATTTGATTTTTAAGAATGGAATATCCTAATAAAATATATAAAACTTTACTAGAGTGTACAGTCGACGCGAGTAGTAATCGATTATTATTAATCCTACTAAATATATTATATATTATATTTTATGTATTTTTATTTTTATGATATTAATATGAAGGACTTAATGGGAATAAATAATTAAGATGAGTGGAAAAATTTAATGCTATATTAATAAAAAAATTCTTTTTGCTTATATATTTCGTTCAGCTTTCACTATGCTTCTTTTATTTCCCCTTTTTCTTAAGACTGCATAAATAAACCCAGTATACATTAACTTATTTCAATCTTTTTACTTTAAAAAAATATTATGTTAATAAAATGCAGTTCACTTACCAAGTGAGTCTGGTATATTTCTTATTTGCGGTGTTCTCTGAGTCCCCACTGGACGCTCGGATGTAAACCTCTCCCTATTATTATCTGGTCCTAGAAAAATAAATGCATTAGGAAAAAGAATTGAATTGAATTGAAAAATAAATGTTAGTGTAAAATATTATTTAGCCATTATTCATGTTCACTTCTTTAACATAATCCAAACAGCTGGATGGATTTTGGCATGTATAGAGTGTGCATCAGAATTATGGTAATGACATGTACTATATTAAATTTGAAAATGGCACTAGGAATAAAAAAAAGGGGGAGTGTTTGTTTTTTTAATTATTATTTTGTCAAGATTTTTTATAAATAAATATGAATAAAGCTTGTTTTATAAACCTTTTACTTGGGGGATACATTACGTTTTTGTATATTAAAATTTTAATTGTGCAATTTTGTAAAAACTCTCATTTGTTGTTTATTATTTTTTTTTTTGTTGTCAACAGACTCATACTCTAAGAAAAATATGTCCATCACTTTTTTTAAGTCAGAAAATGTATGCATGTGGGTAAAGTCATCAGTAACAAATAGGTATGAAAACATAAGGTGCTACTTACCAGCTAAAGGAGGCATTTCTGAAGGTACAATTTGTGGTGATTCTATTGGTGCCGCCGGCTAAAAAGGAACACATAATTGTTTATTAGCTTTTTATCATTTGTATACAAATGATATTTATTTAGTTGACAATAAGTTTACAGAATTACTAACGCAGAATTTTTTAGAAAATGTTAAAAATAATTTTAATTAAAAAAAAATATTTATTCTCAATTCAATTTCATAGATTCATTAAAATCTTTCATGATTATTTTATTTTACCTCATATAGATACTTACTGCCTTATCCTTACATAATTTTATAAATGCAAAAGTGATTCTGTCTGTATGTCAATCTCTTCTTCACACCTAAACCACAGAACCAATAAGGTTGTAATTTTGTTAAGTTGTACAGTTGATGTACCATGAACCCAAGAACTTTTGTTTTTATTTACTACTTTGTGTAATATTTTGGTCTATAAAATGTAAATGTACTTACAATAGGTGGTGGTACAGCATGCTCCCTTTCATATGAAGGTTCATACGGTGCATATGTGGAATGTTCCGGTCTTGTATTTGGCACTTCCACAATTATGTTGGGTACCACACATTCCGTTTCCGGTGCGGTGTATGGTGCTGGCTGAAATGTTACAAAATAATAAGCCAAAAATAAATATTTACTACTAAAATGTGAAATTAACCATTTTATATGTTTGTAATGAATGAACTGAAAACTATTAGGCCAGCTTCAGTAATCTTTCAACAATAATCTCAACTGAGCTATATATTATTTTGAAATAATTAATTAGTTTATTAATGTGAGCATAACCAACGGAACACTACTAGATGAAAATATTTAATTTTCTCAAACCGATTTCATAATCTGAAAGACTAGACAACCAATATAGAATCTACCATGTTTTATATACAAGTAGGTTTTATCTCTTTAAGAACATGTTTTTACATGTTATGATTATCGGATACTCAAAGTATGAGAAGCAATATAATACATGAATAAATGCTAAAAAAATTATGAACACAGGCTGAATCATAAATTTTAGGTGGTGTGTATTGAAAGGACTTTCTAATAGGTGTAACAAAGGGATCTGACCATAATGAACTTTCACCATCAATTTTTCAAGTGTCAAAATGTAAAGCTTTCGGAACGACAATGATACAACACGACATTCGTAATTATAAGATTATTTTATCATTATGAACATTTTATAATTAATATTAATGTAACCTTGGTAAAATGTTTAAAATTACCTGATTGTACTCAATGTTTTGTTCCGGATAATCAGTTGGCACCACATCGACTGGTTCCCTATACGACGCTCCCATAGCCGATGGCACATTCTGCGAGCTTCCGCCTTCATAGTCATCAGCTAACAACTGCTCCTCTTCATCGTTACCCAAATTATAGTCGGCGAGACTGTGATCGCCTAAATCGTCGCCTAGTAAGTCTTCGCTGCAAAAAAATAGCTGGTCAAACACATGGATGATCCGCGTAGATTTTACACTGACACAATGATAAAGCAATAATTTGTAATTCACATGCAATCTCTTGAGGTAGTTCTAGAAAATTAACGTTATTAAACATGTAATTCAGCAAATAATACTTGAAAAATAACTAAAAATTTATCACAAAACACTAACTTGTCCGACATGTTGACAAAATAGATCGATTTCTGAGAAATGTTGCCAGCTTCAACAGCAACTGACGTAGACGTCCGACTGTGTTCATTGTACCAATTTTTTATGTCAAGTTTTTTTTCTTTGAAATTTGATTTGTTTAGAAAAGTATCGCTGTAAATAATAATAGTAACTTAGCAAATCAATGTAATCTAAAATAATAACGCCTGAATATCAGTGGTAAAGCGTAATTTTTATATTATTCCTATTATGTAATATGATAAATAAATAAAATAAATATTAAATTTTTGAAGCATCCTTTACAACACTTTTTTTAGTAGTATCCAAAGTGGTCCAAACTTGTGTTTTATAATGCTTAAGAATATGTAAATATAGAATGATTAGCTTAATATTATACTTTGTATAAATAAAAAAGGAGAACATTGTCCTCTTAAGAAATAACAGCAGTGCGAATAATTTTTCTATTCGTAGAGTTTTTGATTGTGTTAGAAAGTATAGTTCCTATAAAATTCTGAAGTACAAAAGATTTTTTCTGGAGAATTCCAAAATCAAAATACCTATATATAAATTCTTGATAAGGTTTTATACAAACGGCTTCACTTGTCAAATATTTACCAGTCATGGCTGGCGTTACACAAGGTTCTACTGTGTCACCATTGCTGTTCCTCATAGTACTGAATGATATAATGATAGGAATTACTTGGGATAATGTTCAGCTTGATTTAGGAAAGGGTCGCAATTAAACAAAACATTTCGTACAAATCATTTATTTATTTGATCATTTCTATTGACTATTCACCGTAGTATCAAAATTTAATTCGTACAATTACAAACATTCTTAGTCCCCCTATTGCGATATGGGCAAATTCACTCATCCATTTTTATTTAAAGGCAAATAGGTTATCAATCTTCTATACCAATTTATCACATCTGGGGACTGAACCCAGGACTGTTACGGATTACCACTGAACCAACAAGGCGATCATCATAAAAGTAATCGCGTATTAATGTTTCCCTCTACCAAGCCCTCCCTCAAAACTTAAAATTATAACGATTATCAGTCTGAAAATGTTTTTAACAAACAAAATATACTTTCTTCTAAGTCTAATATACAGCTTTTTAACCTCATTCAAATTTAAATTAAAATGAACAATAATACAAACAATTTTTTATTATACAATAATCAATAGATTAAAAAAAACATTCAAACATAATTTTATTAAATAAATAACTTGCCTTAAGCAATATTTAAATATTCCGACTAAGACATTCTTAAACACCGAGGTTTGATCTACAGGATATTGTATTTGGCCACATAGATCACTCACTATTCGAACAAATTTAATTGAATAGTATATTTTAATGCCTTAGTAGTATATTAAATAGTATATTTTAATGTTTATGATCTCGCTTTTCTTAAACTCCACATGTCCCTACTTGCATTACACACCAAACTATTATTTTTTTATTATTATTTGTTGTTCATATTAATTGTGTGTGTTATGTTTATCTTATATTATAAAGAGGAAACCTTTGTATGTTTGTATTGCATAAACTCAAAAACTACTGGACCGATTTCAACATTTTTTTTACCATTAGAGGGATTCTTCCGAATCCGTATAGGTTATATTTTATCCCGGAAAATAGATAGTATATATTATGTTACGGGAGCGAAGCCGCGCGTATCAGCTTGTATGAAATAAACTCTTTCAAATAAATAATCTTAAAACACATAATTACTCTTAAAAGCTATAGTAGGAGCGATATTGAAATATTCTGGGGCTGATTGTATGAGATTTCTGAATTCTGCAGTTTGGTCTTCAGGATGTTGGATTTTGAAGGCATCGTGACTTATAGATGTTATAACACCTTTTTGAAGAGGGGGAGGTACCTGTGATAAGAAATTGTAAAGTGATTAATGTACACATTTAAATTTTAATAGCTTACAATAATTAGGAATACTAATTTAAATTTTAAATGAGTTTTTAGGTGAATAGCAGATATCTTTTTGAGGATATATGAACACCTATCAACAATAAAGAAATTACAAGTGGATGTTTCGAATTGCCTTTCAAAATTTCCACTTGTAATTACAAATACAAATTTATTTCAATATTTTGATGCCAATAAATAAATTTGTATTTGTACTTGTAATTAGTTTATTGTTTTTTTTTTAATTGAAATTAACAAGTTGTATTTTTTATAGTTATTTTATATAGTTTTGAAGATTATAAGTCAATAGGAATAGAAAAGTTCATAATGTCCCTTCTACACATCAGCAGATGCATCCGCGGAGGTGAAGACAAGGTATGTCTATCCGTAGACAGCCGTAGTAGGTAATTTACGTCTGCCGATGTATCCGCCATCCATGGACAGATGAAGTCCGCGTATGCCTCTGCTGATGTGTAGAGGGAGCATAATGAACTTTTTTTTAAAGGGTATCAAATAATACAGCTAAAATTTCGTATACAAATTAGCTGAATTTAACCCGAGCGGATCTGCGATTAGAAGCTAGGATTGCCATTGTAATATCGGCCCCTTTACACGTCTGCTGATGTGTAGAGGGGCCTTGGACAAGCGATCTGTCTTAACCTTTTTTACTTAAAGCACTTTGGTTAAAAATATACTTACAATAAACGTCAAACTAAAAGCGAATGAGCTTATTTCAGTACTATATGTGGCCGTAGAGTGAACGACTATATATATAGGGTGCTCCTTAAAATGTAAGCTCGGTTGCACCGGGGAAGAGAACGACCATGAGGATAGTTGTATGTCTGTGTGTGGGGTTATCCGGAACGTGTTGTGGGGCGGACCTGAAAAATAATAATAATTTTGTATTATTTATTATTATATTATATTCATTTTATAAAATTTTTAATGTAAAACTTTACTTCAGATTTATAATAAAAAATAAAAACGTTATAACAGCAGATTTTTTTTACTATAATCTTTGTCATTGACATAACCTTAGGATATACAATTATTTTGTAAATTAAAATATGTCCAAAATAAGACTAAAACGGTAACAGACTCAACTAATACAATAATGTATTCAATCTTTATTTTGTAATTAGGATTTAAATAATTTATACACTCGACAATAATAAACGTTATTGAATTAAAAATAATTTCAAATAATATGTCATTAAAGGTAATTTTCGAACAACCATCATTTTTTTTTATATATATTTAGACCGACCTTTCATAAGGAAGTGTAAAACACACTTGTCTCCTTGACAAGTTCTGTTGGTCACACTCAACGAGTGTTCAAAGTACGCCGGCGGTTCCATCGAATAGAATAACGATTGTTTTCTGCAACAAATATAATTTATTATTATACTGTGTGCGCCGCAGTTTCACCCGTATATATCTTGTTTCCGTGGGATTACCGAGATAAGAGCAATTTTATGTCCCTTCTTTCTAAGTTTTCAAACAATCTCTGTACAAATTTCATCCAAATCGGTTTAATGGTTTATGTGTGGAGGAGAGACGGACAGATAGTTAATTTATTATTATTGTATTATATAGTTTAGTATAATTTATGTTACTAAGGTTTACAAAGCATTCCTGAGCCTCGGTTTATGCAGTGAATATTGCAGCAGCGATGTACAGTTGTATGCTGAGTAAAATCTAAATGCTGACTAACGGCCGTTTTCAATATGCTATCTATCACTTGTATTGCTGACTAAAGTTAAGCAAATCTATCTATTTACACTTACTTTGATTTCAATATACTATCGACGAATAGCTTTTGTTATTTTATTTATTTATTTACCATGAACTTTACAGCTGGTAGTATTAATACAGAAACATATATTATATCGGTACGCCAATTACAAAGTTCCATTTTTTAATTAGTAAAAAAAAAATCAGACAGAGACGGAAGGATAGTGTGTGTGTGTGTGTCTGTGCGTACGTGTTTGTGTGTTAATGCTATGACATGATATTATTTTTAACATTATTCGTTAGTATATATCGTTTAATATTGTATTTAAAAAAGTTCCGAGATGAGTTAAAGCAGTCCAAGTCAGAGAAAACATTGTTATGACGTTATGACTTTTGTCAATCTGATGTCATATAATCTGAGATTACAATCTATCCATAATCTTTGGTACATTATTGAAAACGGCCGTAAAATAAATCAGTCTTATTTACCAATTTATTTAAAAAATATTAACTTACAAAGCGTTCCCTAGCCTCGGTCTAAACAGTGGCATATTACAGTAAACATCTCGATCACAGTACTGTGATATCGGTATTTCGCTGAGCCCGCTGTCTCTCAGCGCTGAGCGCGCGGCCTGAATGTTGTTGACGTCCCATTTTGTTATTAGCACTCCGGATAACCGATCGGTTATTGAACCGTTTTGATTGTAGGTCACTATTTCTGAGTGCTGAAATAAATCTGCTATTTACTCATTTATTTGGTGTTACAAATAAAACAAAATAACATTCGATTTATTTATTTGAACTTATATCTATAAATACTCAATATAAAATCTCGTCTAGCCACGCTTTAACACAGGTATTACTGAGTTTTTGTTAAATATTATAATAATGTAATTGTACTTTTTTATATTTTTTGTAAATATTTTCTGTCTTTTATACAGGGTGAATTATACTTTTTATTGTTTCTATAAAAAATTATTGTTTGGTAAAATAGAAAAACAAAATAAAATAAGAAATAATAACTAAAAATAAATTAATTCAAAAAACAAAAGTATTATATCACAAATGGTCGACAAATAGCAATGACTTTAAAAAGTGACCCTCGATTAAAGTTTGGAACATGACTTTTTTTACGGCAGAGCAACCAAATGAGCATTTGGGTCATCCGATGTTCAATGATTAATATAAGTCTTTATACAATTTTTTTCTAACCCTTTAAAATATATTTTTACAGGTATACTTACCACCCAATTATGCCTCTGTACCGCAACTTCATCCATATAGGGGTTGAAGGGTATGAACATGATGACGATACACACGGCTGAGAGACCTCCCGCAACCCAACCCCAGTGCTTGCGCGAGAATAGTAGTTCTAGACCTGACTGGATATATATTTTTATTTAATATTGGGCAGCATTATGCAGTTCACCCTATGTTAATCTATGCCGAAGCAATCTATTAACCACTTCATTGAAAATATGTATGTTTTTGGAGGTATTGTACTGTAGAACACGCTTAGTATACCACAGTACAATGTCCAAGAAATACATTTTTTATTAATATAGCTATATTCGCAAATAAATAATTTGAATTTGAATTTAATATTAGAATCCCACAATACTATATACGCCTGATGTATAGTATTGTGAGATAAGCATGCCCATTGTGCGAAATATTTTTTTTAAATTTATAATTTGTATTACTCTTTTATTACTGTACAATAAAGAGTTTCTATCTATCTAAGCAACCACAAACCTCAAAACTGAGATGATTCACTCATTACGGGACACCCTGTATACAACCTCATGTGTGACTGATTGATTTTCCTTTTTTAAGAACTCCCCCATTTTTTTTCAATTTTGTATTTTTATTGGTTGTTGGTGGTGTTTTAAAAATAAATGTCTTTCCTTTCTTTTTTTTTCTATATTTTAAACTATTCAATACTCACCAAAGGTATCAAACAATACAAACTGAAGAACAGATTCATGCCCCCTATAATATAATCCGGTTCGCCGTTCGGCGTGCGGCCCATAGTCGGCTGCAACACTGAATTTATAGTTATGGCCATAGACAGTGTATTCATGAAGATGGGGACTGAGAGCAATATGTCGAGGAGGAGGTGTTGCCAGCCTAGAAAAAAAATTTTGTTTGGCAACACTTGAAAATTTTTAGGATATTTTAATAATTGGAACATTCGATTAATGAATGGATTGAATCATGAAATCTTATTATTATTATCAACTCGTAAATCTATTGCATTTTTGAATTTTTTAATATTATGTGTAATCCTTCTAATATTATTATAATTATAAGTAAGTTAGTTGGTAAAAATAATTTGTTACTTTGTTAGATATTTGTGTGTCAATCACCTCGCAATTAATGAATGAATAAGATAGGTCAATTTAAAATGACATTCAGAAAAAAAAATACCTACATTTTAAAAAATACATACAATATCCAAATAATTCTACATTCTATTTCTGCGTAGAAAAAAAATTAATTAGATGATGCAGTTTATTGATCTTAAGACCCCAAATTAAACGCGAGCGAAGCTGTAGGCTTCCGCCCGCTAGTATTATAATAACTATTAAAAGTTAGTTAATAAAAATAATATGTTTGTGTGGGACGCCGCAATTAGGTCTAGACTCTAGAGTTCTATAAGTTCAAGCTAGTACCAAAAAACTTACCAGCCAGTTTAAAAAACACCAGCATTGTCAGCGTAACGCACGACGCACATAGGAGTATTTACCTCGAAAAGTCGGACAAAATTATTTGATTGCCTTTTATGACTTATTGTAATACAAAATGAGGTAAAACATTATAATAATAACTTTTCGCCAAAAATAGAACCGATTTCCTAATCAAAAAAGTAGAAAATTATTTTTACTTTTCGCCAAAAAATAGAATTGACTTCCTGAGTCTAAAAGTAGAAAATAACTTATATTTTATTTTTACTGAAATCTATACAAAGTCGGCGCATTAACTTATTTTTTATTTAACAAGATTTTTCACTGACTTTGTATAGATTTCAGCAAAAATAAAATAAAAGTTATTTTCTACTTTTAGAGTGAGGAAGTCAATTATATTTTTTGGCGAAAAGTTATAATTTTTTACTTTTTAGTGACCTGTGAAGGGTAATGACTCCATCTAGTCACAATTCAGTCTCAGAGTTAGAGTTAAATGAGTATATACATCATAAAACCTTAACCGCAGAGGTTATTCTGTTGATTTTCGAGGAGTTCCCTGGCATATCTTCCACATGGATGATCAGATTTGAACCAAATTTCTATGGGACCACACTGACACTCCATGCTTTCCATTTCTGTTTATATTGGGTCTTAAAAAATCGCAAATGTCGACTTAAAATAATTATTTAATAGTCAGGGCATTTTGTAAATTCAACGAGTTTTAGTTCTAAAAATTTTAACTTTTCTTCCATTTTGACTTTTGTAGAGTGTCGCATTATGTTATAGAAACCTCCTCTAGTAGTTCCGATTTGTTGAATCTGTGTTATCTGAAAGAAAAAAATATTTTAAATATAATATAAACATAATTTACATATATGACATCGTCTTTAAACGATCCAAAAACAAAATGGCGCACGAAAGCGCATGGTTTTTCAGTGTTATTTGATCAAGGACATCTTTATCTATAAGTTTAAGTTAAAATTAGGGCTTGACACAACTTGACAAGTAAATAAAAACATTAAAAACTGAATATTTCAGCCAAATAATTATTAATAATTTGTCTCATATCTGACGAAATTATAAATATATAAAGGAAACAGCTAGGTGATAACATACAGTAATAAAATAGTGTACATACCTTCTACTTCCAAATTCATGATAGTTTTTGTCTGTAATCCACCGCACTTAAGCACAATTTATAAATGAATGCAGGCAATAGGTAGAAGAGCCGAGAACAAACAAGTGCAGTTTTAACAATGGCTGTCTTTCGACTAACTGATCGGGGTGATGGAAGCATATATGCGATTTTGACCACTGCCATCCTAAAGATCGGTCATTAAGCTATAAAAATATCCGCTTAAAAAGGATTTTTGGCTAATTTCATTTTTCGACTTTTGTCCGACTTTTCGAGGTAAATACTCCTATGTGCGACGTGACGCTGAACACGGCGAGCAGCAGCGTGGGCTTGGCGCCGTGGCCCGCGCCGCGCAGCGCCGCCAGCAGCAGCAGCGCCGCCAGCAGCAGCAGCAGCCGCGCCGCTGTGCCCGCCTGCAGCGAGCGCAGGCTGCGGCTGAGGCCTGACTGAGAGTATGTATACTATATGTATTGTATACAGAGTGTGTTTTTCAAGTGAGTTTTCAGTCCAAAATAAAAATCCAGAAAGGATCATCGATGCTGATTTTGACGTAAATCAAACTGTAAAATTGGATTGTTCAGGAGTTACATCCGTGTGATGACAAAATTGTGGAATATGTTTAAAATTGTGAAAGACATTAAAAGACCATGAATCCGTAAATGTCCTCCCCATCGTTACTACCTCACCTAAGCTATGCCCCACAGATACAAAATTTAAAATTACGAAAAATTAAGGACTTGTTAGAGCCAATACATATTAATACAGTGCACCGTCATCTGGGAAAGATTGGCAACCCCTGCTAAATATGGAAACAAGAACAACACAAGAAGTGACGATAAACACTGCGAGCAGCAGCGCCGCCAGCAGCAGCAGCGCCGCCAGCAGCAGCAGCAGCCGAGCCGCTGTGCCCAGAGCACACACAGCACACAGAGTGTGTTTTTCAACCGGCTTTTCTTAATTAAAAAGTCTGGTAGGAACATCGATGCTGATTTTGACGTAAATCAAATCTGTATTATTGGATAGTTCTAGGTTACATCCGTGTGATGACAAAAATGTGGAATAAATTAACAAATTGTGGAAGACACTATAAAACCATGAATCCGTAAATTTCCACCCTATCGTTAATACCTCATCTAAGCTAAGCCCCACAGATACTCTATTTAAAAATTATGAAAAATTTAGCACTTGAAAGAAAGAAAGAAAGAAAGAAAGAAAAGTTTATTCCAAAACTTACATAACACACACGGTTAGTTTAAATAAACAAAAGATAAAAAATAAAAATATAAATGAAAAATTAGTTTGGTGTGTAGTGTAAGCAGGGGATGGGGCTCGCCACTCAGCATTTGCCACACCGACATGGGTAGATGTGGCGCCGGTTTTCAATGGTCCCCCTCCTCCCCCCAGTGACATGTGGAGTGTCAGTGAAGCGAGATCGTAAACTAAATGAGGAACTAAGACGTGCTAATAATAGAGATAATTAATAAAATACATACATAGATACAGATATAGAGACATACAAAAAATAATAGATAAATGATAGAATATTAACAACACAACTCGATATATAAATATAGTAACTATATGCAATCACCGATAATAATAATAATAATAAATAGTGATAAAAAGAAATGAGATGAAGAAATTTAAGAAAAGTAGTGCAATCAGGTGCAGTTTATGACGAACCTTTCAAATATTTTTTATATTGTACTTTAAAATTATGTACAGTTCTACAATTACGTAAAGGCGGGGGCAGGTCATTCCAGCATCTGGTGGCACTAAAGGTAAAACTACCCCGGAACGCGGCAGTATAATTTCTAGGGAGAGTCAGCTTGTACATGGAAGCCCGAGTCAGGTATAACCTGTCTCCATCCCCTAGCCAGGTCAGTTTCCTATAAAGATAGAGAGGTGCCCTTGACAGGATAACGATAAACAGCATAGAGGCAAGATGGAGTCGCCGACGGTTTTCCATATTCAACACGTTATGCATCTTCAGGTATGGGGAAACATGGGTTCGGGGGGGAATGTCCCAGCAATACCGAGCACACGCATTTTGGACGCGTTGAATAGCCTTTCTTGTGCGAATCAGCAGTCTCGGGCCGTACATAACATCAGCGTAGTTTAACTTGTTAGAACCAACACATATTAATACAGTGCACCATCATCTGGAAAAGATTGGCAACCCCTGCTGTATGTATTGTATACAGAGTGTATTTTTCAAATGGGCTTAGAGGGCCAAATCGTAAACGATAATAATTTGGATGTAAATCAAAACTGTATTATTGGATAGTTCAGGGATTACATCCTTTGATTTCAACAAAAA
>LQNK01000688.1:134081-153921 GCA_001586405.1 Phoebis sennae | reverse complement strand
ATGGGTTCGGGGGGGAATGTCCCAGCAATACCGAGCACACGCATTTTGGACGCGTTGAATAGCCTTTCTTGTGCGAATCAGCAGTCTCGGGCCGTACATAACATCAGCGTAGTTAAACTTGTTAGAACCAACACATATTAATACAGTGCACCATCATCTGGAAAAGATTGGCAACCCCTGCTGTATGTATTGTATACACCTGTATACAATCAAAAACTGTATTATTGGATAGTTCAGGGATTACATCCTTTGATTTCAACAAAAATGTGGAATAAATTTACAAACTATGAGGACTGACTGAGAATATGTATACTATAGTATTATATACAGAGTGTAATAAAAATATAAAAATTTGGACAGGAATATCGACGTTGATTTTGACGTAAATCAAAACTGTTTTATTGAATACTAGCTTTCCGCCCGCGGCTTCGCACGCGTGGGCTACTAATTTCTGTATTTTTTAGAGGTGCGCGACAAAAGTTTAGAAAAATTACGGTCGCAGGACCGCTCATATATACGCATGTCTATAGTGCTCTTTATAATTTTCTATGGAAAAAGGTTTCACCAAAAACTCACAGTGCGCGCGCCTCTTCCAAATACAGAAAATTGTAGCACATGAAGCCGCGGGCGGAGAGTAAGTTATTTTTTGAAGGTTTTTGAGAATTTGTTGAGTGTTTTACCGTATCTATACGTTAAGAGTATAAAAAGACATAACCGCAAGTCAACCAAAATCTCGCATTGTCACGTGCTATGACATTTTCACGACTTTAGAAGCATATATCTCAAAAAATATTTAATTTAACAAAAAACGCATTTACAAACCTCTAATTCATTTTTAAAGACCTATCTAATGACATTAAATTTAATGATGTATTCGCGAATTTATTTTTTTACCCTCCGTTTACATGTATGGAGAGCTACCCCTAAAATTATTTTTTTCAAATAAAATGTAGCCTATAATTTGCACCTAATATTGATCTATCAGCATGTGAAATTTTATCAAAAACTGCCTAGTGGTTATAGCGTGATTGACGCACATACAAACAGATAAACAGACAAACAGAAAAAAAAAATTCTAACCATGGTTTTGGTATCTATAGAACATACATGTTGCATACCAATTACTCTTTTTGAAAAATATTCAATGTACAGAAATGGTTCGGTTACTGTTTTATTATATGTATAGATTAAAAAAAATTGGGTCAAGTATCGAACACGTTTATTTTGCAAAAAAAATGTGTATTATTTTATCAATCGATACAACTAAACTAAATTTAATACATTGTATATGCTGCGATATGCGTTTCCATTAAGCAAAAAAAGTTAAAATTTCATTTTTTATTGTTTCGTGTTTAGTTAAAAATATTTACCTTTTTACACCTCCAAGCGTCGAACAACTGAGACACACTAGATGCCACTATTAGGTACGGAATGCAGTAAGTCGCTATCACTATCCACGGTTGGGACAAATACCTATAATAGATACAAAAAAAAACAAAATTAATAATAATAATACATCAACGCATTATATAAAACTAAGTCTTCCCATCTATGTCCTTAGGTCTTTTAAACTACGCAACAAAAATTGCGGTTCCCATTATCAATCTCTTTTGGCCGTTTTTTAGATATTTTTTACTATAAAATTATTTTATCCAAAAAAATACACCCCTTACATAAATATCAAATTTCCAGCCATATTAAAAAATTTATAAATATTTTCAACTTTCTATAAACATTCGAAAAAAAAAAACATTTCAAATCAATCTCATTATAGAAATCAACATTCGCAACATTAAACAGTAAAGGTTCTTTAATAAAAAAATTACGACGTACCTCATTTGCACGGTGGTAGCGACCATCAGCGCAACAAACATGGCGCCCACTAACAGTCCCGAAACAGCACATAATAACCGACTGACCATAGCCCATAATAGTTCTCGAAATGTTAACCACCCTGTGAATAATAAAATTTTGCATGTATATACAGGGTGTAAAAATATCAAATATAAAAATGTGAAATATATCAAAAATATTTTAAATATAGACATAAAGCGGTCAAGTAAATCCCATAGCACATGTTTAACGCGCGTATACGCTAAAAATTCAAAGAAAAAACATCGATTGAAATAATTTATTTACCGCTGCAATAACACAAAAGAACACAATTTAAACTCGGCACTAACCCTAACTTAAATAAAAAATATTACTCATATGTCACGACTGGACAGTGGTTAAAAAATTAAAAAAAAAAATTAAACTACCTTTTCCTTTGAAACGTCAGATGCATTTTTTAAATTGACCATTTTGGCAACCTTGGCATGTTAAAAAGCGTTTTAATTTAGTATGCAAAATGTTCGCCTTAAACACAAGTAAATACTATAAAACAATAACTTACTGAACCCAACAATCCACACATAGTACACTGCAGCCAGTATACTTATAATTATTAGAACTAAATTTACAAAAACCGCTGCTGTGAAGGAATAATTTACGAAGGTAATACTAAGGAAATCGTAGTATACGGCTGAGGAGGGCGGTTGCTGAAATATTTATTTATTTATTAAACATCTACAGTAATATTATAAAGAGTTTGAGTGAAATTTTGTTTGTTTGTTTGTTTAGTTGTAATGAATAGGCTCAAAAACTGCTGGACCGATTTTAAAAATTCTTTCACCATTCGAAACCTGCTATAGGTCTTAGATATATATAACATTATGCTACAGGAGCGAAGCCGCGCGGATCAGCTAGTATAATATCAAAAAATATATACTATAGTATAGTATAATGTCACATAAAATTTACAATGTACATATGAGATTCAAGAATAGATTTTAAACCGACTCTAAAATTATTGTAGCTAGGTTATCTAGCAACCCATATAAATGATAAACAGTTAGAAAATGACAGTTCAAGTTATACGTAAAATTAGCAAATATAAAAATTCAGTTAAACTTGAGAAGTTCTTACTGGAAAACAAGAAATATTAAATACAAATTTAAAACTAAGGTTAACTAAGCTAAAAATAAAAATTACGAAAAAAATTATAAGCTGAATAACGAAAACATATGTCGGTACTCACATTTACAATGCCTTATATATTTTATGAAAAAAAATATCATATTTTAATACGAATTTTATAAGTATCAACAGTTAAACTCAAAGAAATTAACACTTTAAGTCATATATCGTACTATCCTCACCGTCTCCTTTAAAACTTCATAATCGGCCAAGTTAGTGATCATGTCGAGTAACAACTCCCCCGCACCCTGTATAACGCCGGGCTGTATGTATTTGGGCACATCGTTACGCGTGTGGTACACGTGACCCCACTTCGTGAACGCTATGTCTACGCCTAGATAAGGAAAATTAATGGTAAAAAAACCCTTTTATAAACAAGCTTCTAAAGTTTATATTGTGTACTTTTTATATATAAGAAGATTTTATAGTTTAATACACAGTGAATAAATAATTTAATAAAAAAGGAGATAATATGGTCGGAATAAGTAGCGAGCTGGGGTGATGCTGAAAAAATGAACTAGTCCGCCATCTTAGTAAAAAAAACACTTTACAAAATATAAATCAATAAACATTTTTCATTTTATTATTCTTTATTATATACATTAGATTAATGCTGTTTTTTGTGTAACTGTTCTTAAGTCACATTTCTTCTACACGAATATTAAAAAGAGGAAAGGTTGACTTTTTGTTCGTTTATTTAAATTGAATAGGCTCCGAAACTATAGTACCGATTTGGATAAAAATTTTGTAAAGAGATTCTTTAAAACCCATGGAAGGACAAAGGACAGCTTTTATCCCGAAAATCCTAAGGAATCCAGAGATATTTGCGGGTGAAAACTCGTAGCTCAGCTAATATTTAATAACCTTTTTTTCTGTAACAAAAACTCACCATGTATATTGCCAAAATCCCTCCAAATCCTAAAATCCGTATCGGACGGTACGATACCGGAAGTGAACAAGGCCTCTCCCAGGCTATTCCCGTACATTCTGTTTGTGCGTTTGATCATCTTCACCATGCGTGGGTCGGTCATCTGCAAACATCCTGTATAGTGAAATAACTATGGACTAACTAGTAGAAAATACAAAAAAAACCTAAAGAATATAACATTTTAATATATATGAGGGTCTTTCATCTGTAAACACCCTGTATGGTAGTCAAATAACGTACTATGCACAAACTAGTGGAAATATAAAAAAAACTACTAAAGAATAAAAAAAAAATGCAACATATAAGGGTCGTTCATCTGTAAACATCCTGTATACTAGTCAAATAACGTACTATGGACGAACTATTGAAAAAAAAAAACACTACTACTACTAGGTACTAAATATTAAAAAAAATAAAAACATAATTTTTATTTTTTAACATACATCGATTATCCAAAACACCATATATAGCGCGGTGAAATAGTTGCAAATGCACAAAAATACTAATACAAAAAAAAACAACAATTTATTTAAAGAATAACTGGCTGAACTGACTGAGAATAAGAAGTCTGCGTTACAAGGCTTTAAACAATTTCAAAATATTCCTATATACGAGTATTTTTCATATCGAATAAACCGCGTTTTAAATCCGTTAAAAAGCATTTCATACCTGAAACAAGCAAGGTTTCCCGTTCATCCCGCCCGAGTCCAGGTTGACAAAATTCGTGACTCCTTTAAACCAGGGGTGGGATAAGAACCCGTGACTGCCCTGGAACAATGTGTTTAAAATTGTAATTAATCTATGGCAGACATCATTACATTTACGGCCGTTTTCAATAATATACCAAAGATTATGGATAGATTGTTATGTCAGACAGCGTTGCCAATGTGCGGGGAATTCCCCGATTTGCGGGTAATTACACATCGATTGGGGAATGGTGTGGGGAATGGTTTTATGCGGGGAATCATTCATATCCATGAAAAATACAAATGATTTGTTTCATTCTTGTAGGTATCAGAAATTTCCAAAATCCGGTCGTGGTCTAAAAAAAAAATCCGCACATTTTTCTGTCGTTTTCTAGGTATCTATATATAAGAAATAAGGTAACAAATAGTAGATTTTTCTGTGTGGGGAAGCTTGTGGGAATTATAATATTATGGGCCATAATTTTGCCCCAATTTGGGAAATTTAAGTTTCATTTTCTGGTAATTGCGTATAAAGACATTTGCAACGCTGATGTCAGATTATATGACAATAGATAGAAAAAAGTAATAGAAAATGTATCCGTCGTTATGAGTTCGGAACTGGTAACGAATAACTTTGATACTTACTATTATTTTAATTCATGATTTGATTGGCAAATATTTCGTGCAATAATTTTTATTTTATCCTTTTTAGTGTCCTGTGAAGGGTAATCACATCATCTAGCCACAATCCAGTATATTATATTATATAATTCACAATAAACATCATTAAACCTTAACCGCAGAGCTTATTCCGTTGATTTTCGAGGAGTTCCGTGGAATATCTTCCACATGGATGATCAGACTTGAACCAAATTTCTATGGGACCACACTGGAACTCTACTGTTTCGATTGCAAAAAGAATTTTCCAAATCGGTCCTCCTTTTTTTTAAAGTCGGATAAAAATAGTTATTATTATATGGCAGACTCCAATTATTCTACCCACACTTTGGATTACAGGGCGTGCCATAGAAACATACAAACATACATACACTCAAAAAACATTACCCTCCCTCTGTCAGTCAGGCAAAAAATAACAAACACACCTGCAAAGGATTTTCCTCAGCGCCATTAAATAGGAAAACAATGTTATGTTTCAACTTTGTTTTCCGTCTCGACAATCGAACCAACGATTCAACCATGGCGGCGCAAAACACGCTATTGTCTGATGCACCTGAAAGATATTTATTAAAAAAAATATTATTATGCCTGTATTTCCATTCCATTCCTCTCCCATCCTGTTCTAGTCCTCTCCCAACTTCCTATCATTATTCCTCTCCTTATCCCCTCCCCTTCCTTAAGCCGTCAAGGCATCTGCGTCATTTCATGTTGCAGATGTTCATGGGCTGCGGTCAGTCACTTAACATCAGGTGAACCGCATGCCCCGCTTGCTTGCTATAACATAAAAAAAAAATTAAAAAAAAAATTACTGGCTTTTCGCTTCGCACGCGTGGACTACTATTCTAGTAGGATCAACCTGCACACGGTGTGTAAAATTTGGTTAAAATCGGTTGAGTAGTTCAGAAGTCCATCGCGGACAAACACTGTGACACGTAATTTATATATATTATGTGGGAGCGTGATGATAACTAGGAGGTATCATGTACGTCAGACCATCAAAATCCTATTTTGTAAAGTTTGTTCATCCATAAGCAATTATAATTCGAAATATGTAATAACATAATGGTGAAGTATGCCGTCGTGAAAGACCGTAAAATTATAAAATACACACTTTATTGTACACCCCATTATAGCAATTTAACAAAGAATATAAATAAAAAAGCACAAAAAATGGACATGGACAAATGGCGGTCTTATGACTTCATAGCCATCTCTTTCAGGCAACAATTTTTAATTATAATTATTATTTAAATTTATTAAGATTTAAATCATGATTCATTTGAAAATACCAATAAAAAAAAATCCAAAATTTTTTCGTAAATTTGCTATATGTAAATACAACATTGATTTGTTTACATACAGAATGTGTTTTTTTTAACGGTAAGATATAAATGATATTAGCAGGATTACTTACCCAAAGCAAAAGGCACAGAATCATAATGACAGTTGACCAGTAGAGACGTTCTTGTCGTCCCATTTGGATTGAACCCACTGTCACCTTCCAACACAGCCACTATATTTGACAAATTTTGGTAACTGTTCACGTATTCCGGTTTGAAACCTAACCAGTAGTCCCCTGAAAATACGAATAATATTGCAATTTGGAACAGCCATTTCTCTTTTTAACTTTTTTTTATGTTATAGCAGGCAAGCGGAGCATGCGGTTCACCTGATGTTAAGTGACTGACCGCAGCCCATGAACATCTACAACGGCAAACTGTCGCAGATGCCGCGCCAGCTTGAAGGAAGAGGAGGGGATAAGGAAAGGGTTAATGATAGGAAGTTGGGAGACGAGTAGGAGAGGACGGAAGAGAAATGGAATGGGAATCCTAGCTCCCGAGCACCCGCTCACCGTACGAAACTCAGCACAATACTGCTTCATACCGATGTTCTGCTGGAGGTGGTAATTTCACCGGTACGAACTTGGCCTAATCGTGCAATGCTCGGCTCCCACTCTTTTATTGCAGAAGGTATTATGCAGAATGACCCTCTATCGCCTCTTACGACACCCACGGGTAGAAATAAGGCGGCGACACACGTACTCTAACCCGTCACCACATGAGATTAACGCCACACATTGAAGTTAGAAACATAAAATCGAGGAATTAAATTCATTTTCTTACGCCTTCATTAACGTAAGTATTTATCCTTTGGTTGGTTTCAGTGTTTGCAATCCTGCTGCGATTGCGAGTCTACTGTACAAAACTAAGTCAATTTGCATTTAAATAAAACCTTTTAACACGTTACACTCACCGGATACAAACTGCCAATCAGTCTTGATATTTAACCTGGACTTGGAAGCTATATCGTCTAGCAAATTCTTCAAATCTTTGGTTTTGTAAAGGTGGTATTCAGTACCGGCCACCCTCGGTCCCGTACCTGTGATGATATCCAGGTACCTTCGAGCTGATTCTTCACTGAACGTCACTGTGTTCTGTTAAAATTATAGGAACATAATAAATACCAAGTAATTCCAATCCACAGTTAATTTTAAATAATATGAATATAATTCTGAATTGTTGACCTACAAATTAAAATCTAATTGTTATTTAAATATTTCAAAGGATGTAAACTGTCTAACAAATTGGTCCTGAGGCATGACTGTTATATTAAATAATAGATTTTTATGAATAAATAAATAAGTAAATAAATAGCAGTGCAGTGGTTCAAACAGGAAAAATATATTAAGAGAAATAATATAATTGACAAATTTTTGTACCAGGTTTTTAGCAAATAAATATTATTTTATTTTATTCATTTATTATATAATACATTACAGATTCCAACTACATTGCTAACTTAACATTTTTTTTCACTTATCAAAAAAAAATTTTTTTTTTTAATTAAAGGATTTTGTTATATCTATCAACTAAATTGTAAGTAGCTATTAGTTTTGTACTAACATTTGCACACCTTTTTAAGGTAAAACATGTCGGAATTAAAATAGCTATAAACTAACACGAACCACTTGCATGTTTTAAACATTAAATTTTTTTTTATGTTATAGCAGGCAAGCGGGGCATGTAGTTCACCTGATGTTAAGTAACTGACCGCAGCCCATGAACATCTTAATTATTATTATTATGAGTTTCACTTACATCCAATGGTATATCTCTATCTTTGATGACAGCCGGCATGCTGTTATCTATCAGATACGATAAATACGTGAGCAGTAGGTAGAAGCACAGCACCAGAAGTGCATAGGGGCTAGGCACCTGGAAGGGAAAAATATGAAGAAAAATATTTTGTTTTTTTGAAAAAATTGTCAGAAAAAAAGTAAGTATTGTCAGTATTTTCTGAAAAAATTGTCAAAAAATATTTCTTTAGTTCCACAGTTATTTATTATCTACACTTTATTAATTACTAGCGACCCGCCCCGGCTTCGCACGGGTTTAATGGATGATATTATACATAAAAACCTTCCTCATGAGTTACTCTATCTATTAAAAAAAACCGCATCAAAATCCGTTGCGTAGTTTTAAAGATTTGAGCGTTCATAGGGACATACAACATGACACATGACAGAAAAAGCGACTTTGTTTTATACTATGTAGTGATTTATTTACAAATTAGAACAAATTCGAACACCATCTTCAAGAATTTTAATTACTGAATGTGGTACTAGTGAAGTGTTATTTTACAAAGAAATCAAGATGCAGTTCTATCAAGAGGTGACACAAATTATAAATTATTTAATGAAAAATATTCTTTTTCTTTAGAATTGACGAATGCAAAAAGCGAAGTTTTTACTGTTCAAAGGTTTCATGGTTTAAAATTTGAATGCCGCTATATCAAATAAATTATATAATTATATATCAAAATATTTTATTTTTACATATTGTTGTCTATTTAATTACATTCTATAACTACCTATAGTATTAATTTATTGGATAAGAATAAATTTATTCGTGTGAAATTACATTGCTTGGTACATAAAATCGAATTACCTAGTCACCAATTTAACCTTTAACAATATTATTATTTTATAATAATAAAATTCCTTAACCAATTTCTGTCATGGTGGCTAGTCTCAACACAGACTAGCCAGTTGCACAAGATATTATTGGATTCAAAGTCGAGACCCTTGATCTGTAGTCAAAGATGCAACCACTAGACCATCAAGGCAGTGTGATTATTAAATAGTGTAAATTATTAGTCATACATACAAAAAACAAATGTATTCTTATTTCTTACTAATTGCATAGAAATAAATATAAAGAAAAAATGTTCAATGTTCAATTTACCTTGAGTTTTTTAATTTACAGATTAAAAAAACAAGTTTATCATTATATTATCAAGTGAAAAGTAATGATCCAATTTCCTTTAATATAAGGACATTTTTTAATTTATATATACTGCTGTCCATGACTTCATTCACATTATGTTTAACCTATTTTGTAATTTCTAGAATATTTTTTAAAGAACCAATCACCTTACAATATTTTTGGTATTATGTTTGTTATGGCCTGTTCTCCCATAAAAAACTATCATTATAACATCAAAACGTTATTATTTTTATTACAAGCTTGCGCCTTGCTTGTCTATAGATCCGTAAAATTCAGTTAACAGCCTATCTATTTAGAAAATTTCGTTGAAATTCCTTCAATAGTTGCTTGATTAACACACAAAGCAGCAAACATTCAAATATTCACATTTATAGTACTAGTAGAATAATAATAATCTCACAATAAAACAAAGACTCCAAAAATATAAAAGATTAGGATACCAGTTAACAAAATTTTGTGACAAAATAACAACAAATTAATTTCTAATAAGAGCGATTGCAAGATTGTGTGATAGCTTGCTAAGTTTTCACTATAATTTCACTCCCAATTTTATGCTGATTTACCAAAACAATTGCTCATATTGTTTGTTAGCTATAGACAAACACTCGGCATACTCAGCAACATATTTTAAATATTCTACCTGAAACTTGCTCAGGTTGCAAACAATCATCCAATCAATGACATCTCTATTTCACACATGTTTATTTGCAAACAAATGCATTGATTTAATTAAAAAAACTACATTTTGTGTTTGTAAATATTAGAGTGATCACTTACAGATTTGACTGCACTAAATGTGCCCTTATTCGGGTACACAACATGCTCAGACGGTGCCGTCATTGTGAATGACAATGCATTAAAAAACACTTAATTTATGATAAGGCTTTTTTGTATTTTCTACTATTTACATAATGGTAATTACACCCCAGTTAAATTCGGAATTAAAGAGTGACAGGTCTCAGTTCTGTAAGTTAATCAGGTGTAAGTTTTTTAAACTAATGGTTTTTGGACTACTTAGGTGACTTTTTAAAATTTTTAGTTTATTAATTAACATCTCATAAAACATACTACCATTATAGATATATAATTTCGATACCATAGATTTGTACTTGTGTTCAACTTAAAAACATTTTCAGAAGTATAAAGAAGTGGAATTTACCTGTTGCCATGATTTTTCATGATTTTTATCATGATCATCATCACAGTCCAGAGCCGGTATACCAGCATAAGTTCTCTGCTTCTGTAATATAATTATTACATTTGTATTTTTTTTCTACAAAACCATTTGATTTTTAGTGATCATGTTTTTAGTGTTAGTGACAAAAGTGTTACACGGGGACCATAACAAGTGTATTCTGTGAATTCTATTGGCATAGTGGCTGGCACCGGTGGGGTGTGGCTTCGATTCCCAGTCTGGGTATTAATTTATCTATAGTTTGTATATATTTACAAAAAAGTATATTTTGAGTATATTGTATGGGCTACAAAATTTATAAGCAAATAATTTTTAGTTACATGTTAAAGGATAATCCATCCTCTTATTTTTGCTTTTGGGAACAACTTGTACAATGTTATACCACAAGATGGTATTTTTTAAGAAAAATTATGAAACCCTTGTGACATTTTATGACCAACTAGACAACCATTTTTGTATTTGCTTTAGAATTTTGAATTTGCTTTTGGTATAACTCAAGTTTTTGGTGCACTCCATCTACCTTTTATTTTCTGATCTTTGGGGTTAATTATTAATCATTGATTATTCAATATTTTAGACTGTTGTATACATCAACCTTATAGAAAGAGCAGCATTGCACATAAACCCCATATTAAGCTTTTTCATTCTTATTTCAGTATATATATTTTTTCCAAACAGCAGCTCAGAATATAAAAAAACAACATTTAAATTGGCTAGGAACATTAAATAAAGAGGCAAGCCGGTAGTCGGCAGTTAAGTTAGAATAGTAGCTAACATGTTCCGTTAGAGGCTTTTTTTTTAATAAAATTATTAAAATATAATAATATAAATGAATTAGAAACTTACCGTAGACGACCGCATTCTATATAACTTTCTTAACTTTTATTACACATTAATATAAGGTTATTATCTTATTTCCATGTACATAACTACATATCTAAACCCGTTTTATTGTTATCTAACTCAATAAATAAAGAGTTAAATACCATTTAATGTCATTTTATCATAATAAAAACAAACAGAAACAGCATATGACATTGTTGGCACCTGTCATTGATGACATTGAAAATTTAATTTTGTATCCGTCAAGAAATTTTATAAATGTTACTCAAATTATTATTGCCAGTTGCAATATTTAAAAATAATATTGTATAATATTGAGTTAAACGAAACTCAAACAGCCCACAGTAAGTAAACTTTAGAATATTCCTAATTAATGCTTACTTTGTTGTAAATAATTCCCACCTTTAACATATTATATACGTAAGACCTTGTCCAGAGGGGGTGAATAAGCCAGAAAATGCGAATTCATCATTTCATCAGCAGGCAAGATTGATGAGTTATTGAGTAAATAAATAATTTTCCACTGTTGTACATAAAAATAGGACAACGTTTTATGATATTCGCAAGCTACGAAGGACTATATGGAATTAAGGTTATGTAAGACGTTTTTGTTTTTTTTTTGTTATAGCAAGCAAGCAGGGCATGCGGTTCACCTGATGTTAAGTGACTGACCGCAGCCCATGAACATCTACAACATAAAATGTCGCAGATGCCTCGCAAGTAAGGTTTAAGACGTTTTTTAGTGTTGAAATAAGAATAAGTCTGTAAGGTACTTGATGTTTTATTTATAATATTTATGCTCACAATCTAAATACAGTGTATATTTAACTACAGAATAAATTAAACATCTGGTACTATCTATGAAAGATTAGCATAGCACACCACCCGTTTATATTTTTACAGAATTTATTGATAGTACAAAACAGAGTCGAGATATCCTTATAAAATGTACATTATAATGAACTAGCTGAGCTCCGCAGTTTCACCCGCGTATACATCCCGTTCCCGTAGGATTTTCGGGATAAAAACTATCCTATGTCATTCCTGGGGTCTCAAAGTATCTCTGTACAAAATTTCATCCAAATCGGTCCTGTAGTTTCGGAGCCTATTCATTACAACCAAACAAACAAAGTTTTCCTCTTTATAATATTAGTATAGATTACGTTATTACATTTAATTGGTATTCCATGATAAAAGCACAATATTATAATAACAAATCGTTAACAACATACATATTTATTTGCATGTAACGTAAATTTGAATTTTGTAACAAAAGCATAAAGCGTTCAAAGTAACGCGAACATTCTAAATTAGGGACTTTTTATCTGGCAACATTTTACCTAACGCTCCCGTTTAGAATGCCTTTAACAAAAATAATACATTTTAGTAAAAGCTTTGTATTTTATAATATTAACATAATATGTAAATATACCTAAGATCTTAGTTATTATATATTACAATTTATGTACACTCAATTTATTTACACTTACATTAATTAAAATAAAATACCCAAGGTAAATACGTTATGTTAAAGATATACAATCGATTATATTATTTTAAATTTTATATAACTAGTGGTAAACCTTCGACAAAGAAAAGAATTTCCCTATCCTAACACGAATTTGTGTGTCAACGATAAAAAAATTACAAATTATCACATGATAATAAACACTGGCAAGTTCACATCACTAAAAAAAATATATAAGGCCGTGTACCAATGAGAAGTTATCAAAAATGTCCTTTTAAATACAAAGTTCTCTATGATTAATCTTAATGCGTTTTAGGTACATGCCGATAAACTATCAATTTTACTCATTAACATTCCATATTCAATTCTAGCTTCTATCCGTCAATTTTATATCATGATATATTTCGATTTTAAAACGCACTCAACTATATTAAGGCTTTTAACTTGAATCATAAACAATACAAATTCTTACGTTAAGATTAAGGCGTCACGGCCGGTACCTACTAATAACGGAGTGGAGATTTGATATTCACTCTTGTAGTAAAACCTCTTTAGTAAACAAACATTCCGTCACTTTTGAAAAACTTTTCGCGGCACTATCTTAAAAAAAAAATCACTGACAGTTACACGTCAAAGTCACGTGTCAACTGACATGGTGTTGCCACTGTAAAACTCAAATCTGCCAACTCCGTGGAGAGTGATCACATATGGTCCATCCCTGAGGGTTAAGACAGACGGCACTAGGGGGAGGGGGGGAGGCTGTCGTCGCTCTCCAGGTACGTGACGTAGTTGTCCTCGCCGCCGTGCGGCCGCGGCGGGGGGAGCGAGGGAACATCGTAGCCGTGCATCTGGAATAATACAAATTTAATTAATTAAGTTCGTTGAATTTTATCTGCAATATTGTCATTTGGAAATACATTAGGAATACTTGCTGTTACTACTAAATTAGAATTTATTGGAATAGAACAAAGCTAGTGACTGTACTTGAACTAGTTTAAGTATGTATCTCAAATGGGGCGCATCTTCGTAAATGAATTTATCTATAGATTATCTAGTAGTAACTAATAATTAATAATAATAGCTTCCCTGAACGATTTCGGGCATGGCAACCAATCTCAACAGAGACTAGCCAGCTGCGTAGGAGATTTTATAGTGCACAAGTGTGCGCTTTAATATTAGCTATGTATACTAGTTAGTACACTTGTGTGCGCATACACAGGTGCACTCTATATTCCTTTACTCTCATAACCCGATGGGGGCAGACCGACACTCGTGGCGAGAGATCAGGCGCAGGACCGACGGCGACACGTGCTCTCCGAGGCACGGGGGTGCTCCAACACCGTCACCTTCTAAACTCAGAGCTTTTCCCCTCCCCTTCCTTCAAATCGGCGTGGCATCTGCGACACTTTGCTGTTGTAGATGTTCATGGGCTGCACACTTAACATCAGGTGAACCGCATGCTCCGCTTGCCTGCTATACTATAAAAAATAATAACATTACCTGATTGACGAGGTGCTGGAAGGCGGCGCTGTGGTGCGGCGCGCGGTCGAGGTCGGCGTGCAGCGCGAAGTCAGACAGCGCCTTCCAGGGCGGCTGGTACGCGGTCACCTGCGCACCACCACTGTTGTGATTATTTGATGGATACGACGAACATTATACGTGCAAGGGGACTAGTGAGATGTATGAATGAACCAAGTTATTTTATATTTACTAAAGATAGAGCCTTCCAGGGCGGCTGGTACGCGGTCACCTGCGTACCACCACTGTTGTAATTATTTGTTGGAATACGACCAACATTATACGTGCAAGGGGATATAAACGAGTATGGCATATAACTTGTTGTTATTTTATTCATAATTAAGTTAAGACGTTAAGGATACAATTTATGTCAAAATCTTATATTATCAATAACATAAGTAAATTCTGTAATTGCTCCTGTGAGCTCTCTTTAATATTAATAAATAAATAAATAAGATTTTTCGATAGTTTGAAAATGTTTGAAGTTTAGTAGGTAAAGGTAGAAGTTTTCAGGACAGCTTGTATTACTAGAAAAAAGAAAACTATTTCTCTAGAATGGCGTAATACTTTGTTTCTTATAGGATCAATAGCGCACCAAGCTTTTGTCAAATTATGCATGGTTTGGAACGATTTATTAAATGAGTCTGGATTCATTAAATGTTCTATATTAAAAAAAGGAGTTGTACCACCAAGTGTTGTAAAAATCTTGGAGTCACTTTAAGCGCTTAGACGTGACTAAACGGCATCGACTTCGTACACATTTATTGCGATCGGTGTAAACGTGGGGCAACACCGATAAAACAATATATACTACTACATATCACGGTTATACTTTAAACCCTATAGTTTATGGATTCAATTAATAAATACTCAGGGACATTTAAGACTACACATATAAAAAAAATTGAGTAGTGAGAGATATTTTTTATGGATTTAAGGTGAAATATACCAACCTCCAACTACGTTATATAAAAAAGTTGAGTAGAGAGAGATATTTTTTTATGGATTTAAGGTGAAATGTTTATCTTTTCGTTTATATAATGTAAGTCCATAATTGGCTATAGCACCTAGCTACTTGTATTATATAAGTAAATCTTCAAGATGCTGTGTGACGTTATAAATAAATAAATAAATGAATAGCAACCTCGAGCGCAAGTCCGCCCGCGCCGGGCGCGCCGGGCTCGTGGCGCACGGGCGAGCCGGCCACCAGCGGCACGCCCATCGACATGTAGCCCAGCCGCCGGCCCTCCTGCTTGGAGGGGAAACACCATCAAAATATTGCCATCATCGTGTTTTAACCGACTTTCAAAAATAAGGAGAAGGTCATCGATTCTACCGTATTTTTTTTCCGATCAAATCAAATATTTAAATTGTATTAAATATTGACTTAGTTTAATTATTGACGAAGATATTATAGTCAATAACTAAACTTCAGTTTGACATAGAGATTGTAATAAAATTAAAATTTGCACGCCTGGTATGCAGGCAGAATGTATAAGGCCTTACAGAACTACCTACCACCTATTGTACTACATTTTTGCAAATAAATGAATTTTGATTTTGATTTTGATAATAGTACAGAGCTTATTTGCCCTTACATCATGACTACTAATGTATAAATATATATCAATTGTTACAGATACATTATGTTAAATTTGCGCTCGTATTTCAAACACACGACATTTTTTTACGTAATCATTAATTTATGGACTGTGATAACTTATTTACTTTAACAATGTTTATTTATCCAAAAACCTACATAGATACAAATTTGATATCAAACTGTTCTTATTTCATAAAAACTGTTGTATTTTTATATTTATTTACCAGTAGATACTTGAAAATAATAAAACAAATTATTCTAAATATTAATTATATTATAATAAAAAGTGTATTCAAACATCTTCAAGCGCTTGCAAATCAGCTCACCTTCTCCTGCTGCATCTGCATCTTCAGCTGCATGGTCTTCTTCTTGTCCTTGCAGCGCTTGTTCTGGAACCACACCCTGATGACCCTGGGGCTGAGGCCGGTCATCTCCACGAGCTGCTCCTTCATCAGCGCGTCGGGCCGAGGGTTCGCTGCGTAGCATGTTCTGAAATAATACAAAAATTATGTCTTAACACTAATATTATAAAGAGGAACAATTTGAATAGACACCGATTTGAAAAAATCTTCTACCATTGGAATCCTACATTATACCTGATTAATATAGTTACATTTTCTTACGGGAGCGCAACCGTACGGAACCGTTATTTATTTACAAATTTTATTTATTCTTTAGTGTACGAAATAAATAAATAAATAAATTGAACAAATATCCATACCTACAAAAAGTATTTCTGGAAAATAGCCTTAAGAATGTTTAAAGAAAAACATAGAATCTATGTTTACAAGTTGAGTAGGATGAATATTTATAAGTTATAAAAATATTTTATATCAATAGTTAAAAATTAAAAATACGCTCCACAAATTAAATAGATTATACGCCTTTTATAGCCAACTTTAATTTAATATCCTCAAGTAATAAATATCATTGTTATTATATATTGTAAATACTCAAAAGAAAGGATTATTAAAGAGGACACCAAAGTATCTTAATTTGTTAGGTGAATTTTTTAACTGGCAATTTTATCGTATTACAATTTTTCGCGCGCACTTATGTGTCAACTGTCAGACTGTATTCAAATAATAATATGAATTATTTAATCCGACAAAGTTAAATATATGTGTGGGTGTGGGTTTGATCCCCTCGAGTAGAAAATAATGATGTGATGAATATTGTAATTTTCTACTGTCTGGGTGTAATTTATCTATAGTATGTATGTATCTTCCATAGTACAAGCTTTGCTTAGTTTGGAACTAGATGGAACGTTTGTTTAAATATTCTAGTACCAAAGGACATGGCCAAATAATTTTCCTTGTTTTATTTCTCACCTCAAAGTGTGTAACTGTTTCTCATTGAGTACAGTGCGCACTCTAGTCGGTTTCCCGTCAGCCGCCGCGCCAGCTCTCGCCCGCCCACTTTTATGCGACCCTGATTCGCTGCCTGAATCTACAACAATATTAAAATTAATAATTAAACACAATTAATGCATAACAACGCAAAAGATTTTTAAATCCACAAAAATCCAACGGGAGAAAACCGCCACCAAACTTTTTAAATTAAATTTTAGAAGGGCCTTAGTTGGTAAACCAATTTGCTAAAAGAGCTTTTTTATTTTTATGTGTATATGTATTCTTCTACATAGTTATATTTTGTGACGCTTAGCAGAAACATGGAATATATATTATTATATAATTTATCCTTAAAACTGAAGTCGTCATGAAAACTGTTAAGAGCTTTTTGATACTTCGTTAGACACGAAATAAAACGTTAGTAAAACACAATTTATACAATAGCTTCTGTTACTCATACGATTATTTTTCATCAGTTACTTAAAATAATTAAAGTCAATGATATATTCAATTAACGCCTAATAATTACACAAATTTTAACACTGATTACAAAATTCAATCAACAAACTTTGTATCGACTAAAAGCCATATAAATAATTTAAACGACCCTTCTGCAGGGGTCAGTCAGGATTAACAATGTCCACTTCACACCTTCATAATCCTGGATCAACAATTATAATATAATGTATGCACTTTGATCTTAATCTATGTACTTTTTGATATAGGGAGTTAAAGGGATTCTAATTATGAAGAGAGTTTTGTTGTGTATGTCAAGATGTAAATTTAGTTTCTACTCTTCATAAGCAAAATTACAAAGTTTAGTCGCTAATAATAAAGTTTGTAATACGCTAATAGATAATAAACTTTCTCATCTACACTGGGGGCTGCTGAAAACCAGCGCTGCGAATGAGCCTTCATCGCAGCATATAGCTGAGTCAGCTCCCTTTGACAACAGCCGCACAGTACGTCACCTTCAATCATTTTTTTTGTTTGTTTTGTGTATCCATTTAGTTTTTTTTTTTCTTCTGTGTATTTTTCGTCCTAATGTGTGTGTTACTGTGTGCTGTCCTGTCAATAAATGTATTTTTATTTTTATTTATTTTATTTTAATATAATAAAAAAAAAGATTTGATTTGTTTGTTTGAAATTAATAGGTTCCGAAAGTGCTGGACCGATTTGAAAAATTCTTGTACCATTCAATTGTATTACGGGAGCGGAGCCGCGCGGAACAGCAAGTCAATAAAAAAAGAACAAAATATTTGGTTTCTAGGAAAAAAAATCTAAAGTGTGCGATTCATGTCAAACATAATAACCGCAAGGCGCTAAGCTTCGCAGGAGTTTTAAAAGCAAAATATAAACTTATACATTACTTATATTAGTAGGACACAATAAAGGAAAAAGTTTTAATGTTTAGAATTTTTCTGTAATTTTTTCCTTCAATATTAAGGGATATTTCCCTTAAGACAGTGTTAATTCTTTTGTACATATTGTGTGTACCGTCTACGTTAGTAGCTAAATTCGATTTTATTTATGCTTTGTTGCTTGCCATAATAACTCGCTAGCCGATTATGGTGGGCAATATCAACAGAGACCATATATATTATCAACTGCCTCCTTGGTCTAGTGGTTGCATCTTTGACTACAGATCGAGGGGTCCCGGGTTCGATTCCCGGGTGGGGCCGAAAAAAAAAATGTTATTAGGATTTCTCTGACAAAGAAATCATAGTAACAGCCCTGAGTTTGGAAGTTGGCGGTGTTGGAACACCCCCGTGCCTCGGAGAGCACGTAAAGCCGTCGGTCTTGCGCCTGATCTCTCTCCGGTCGTGTCGGTCTGCCGTCCCATCGGGTTATGAGAGTAAAAGGAAAAGAGAGTGCACCTGTGTTCGCGCGTACACTTGTGCACGTTAATATCTCCTGCGCAGCTGGCTAGTCTCTGTTGAGATTATATTATCATATTATAGTGCACAAGTCTCTCTATTCCTTTACCAACTTTAAATACATTTCCTTCAAACATTATAGACAAATGTTGTAATTTTCGACCTACCTTTGTGATTTTTTTTGAAACGACGGTTTTATGTTGAGAATTACACATATTATTTTTTATTCATTACAAAAATGTCTTTGAAACTACTTGTTATATTAAATAAAATCTATATATATAAAAGAAAGTCGTGTTAGTTACTCCACTTATAATTCAAGAACGGCTGAACCGATTTAGCTGAAAATTCGTAGGCAGAAGGCTTAGGACCAGGAGAATGACATAAT
>LQNK01000688.1:103099-132740 GCA_001586405.1 Phoebis sennae | reverse complement strand
AAAAGAGAGTGCACCTGTGTTCGCGCGTACACTTGTGCACTATAATATCTCCTGCGCAGCTGGCTAGTCTCTGTTGAGATTGGCCACCATGGCCGAAATCGGTCTGGGGAGCTATTATATTATCATATTATAGTTCACAAGTGCCTCTCTATTCCTTTACCAACTTTATATACATTTCCTTCAAACACTATAGACAAATGTTGTAATTTTCGACCTACCTTTGTAATTTTTGGAGCGAGACGGTTTTATGTTGAGAATTACGCATATTTTTTTTTATTCATTACTAAAATGTCTTTGAAACTACTTGTTATATTAAATAAAATCTATATATATAAAAGAAAGTCGTGTTAGTTACTCCCCTTATAACTCAAGAACGGCTGAACCGATTTAGCTGAAAATTCGTAGACATAAGGCTTAGTACCAGGAGAATGACATAGGATACTTTTAATCCCGGAAATCCTACGGGATCGGGCTTTACACACGGGCGAAACCGCGGGGCACAGCTAGTAAATAAATAAAATAAATAAACTCTTATAACCGCATGGGACGGCAGACCGACACGACCGAAAGTATTATACGCTCTCCGAGGCAACTTTTACCGAGATCTGACTAGACTTACGCCTAGTAGGATATTATACTGTCCATAAGCAAAACGACTCGTTTTATTTTTATAGGAAATGGGCATAACAGTGCAGGGTTTACTAGCAGTATTTAGGTTTAAAGATTCTTTATTTTCATTAATACAATTACTGTCAATTAACTGAAAACACAAAAAAAAAACAGATTAACAATAAGTTAGACATGGCGGCCTTTTACAAAAACAATTACAATATTTGAGTACACAAAGTGAAAATAAACAAAGATACGATATTGTCATCTAATGGCATATACAAGTAATGGTATAGGTGTTTAGGTTAATGACAGTTTAACATATTTTGACATGTCTATCTAACTTAGGATCCCCCAACAATTAATTAACTATTAGCCTTAAATATAACAGTTTTAAATTATAAAACAGTTACAACGAAGGTCGCAAACTAATTGCTATAGATAAAAAATAACTAGGCACTTGAGTTTTCATGCGGTCGAATTAAACGCGGCGGTCGCTTTGTCGGCGTTCTTCAAAGGGAGATAACGTACGGCGAGCCACGCAGGTTGTGATCGATAATGGTCGATCAATGACTGGATTGTAAAAAATAAGTCTAAACTATAACCTTATTATCAGACATTTTTAATTTGAACAAAAGTCAAATATTTTACATTGTTTGGAAAAAGGAAAGAATATAATAATAGATTATTTTGATATTGAATTATTAATTATTTACACTAATATTATAAAGAGGAAAACTTTGTTTGTTTGTAATGAAGGCTCAAAAACTACTGGAGCGATTTTAAATTATTTCACTTTACGAAAGCTACGTTATCGATGACTAACATAGGCTATATTTATGCTAAAGGAGTGAAGCCGCGCAAAAATCTTAAAATTGTATAATCGAGCTCCATCATTTTAGAAATTAATGAATATTCCTTTTTTTTTTAAGTTTTCCTTTGCTGCCTCAATACTAATCTGCCTAATCCTAAGTTTTTATTGTAAGTCGCTCATGTTTTGTGTACCCCTTTAGTATCATTATAAATTCAACATTTTTTGAAGAAAACTTCATATTCCCACTTCATACAATTCAACTCTCAGGGATTCGATATTTAATTAATGCTTGTCAGAACTTCATTCAACTCAAATCTCAGGGATTTGATATTTGCATATTATATTGAATGGATGTCGATCATAATTTCCGAATCGTTTCTAAGTATTTAATTCATAGAAAAATGAATAACGCAAATAAACTTTATAAGTTCAACAGGAACATATCAGTTGAGAAAAAAGAAAATCAAACTTGAAATCCACTCAATTTAACAAACTTCCAAGCTTTCCTAAAACAAAAATGCTTAACGGATTCAAACGTGGTTTATTATACATTAGTATTTAACTGGACGTTTCGGACACTTTACAGCGAGCGATGTCACGAGCAACTGAGCTGATTTCATAAGTATATCAATAATTGTGTGACTACCTCCATCTTTCAAAATATGGAAAATACTCGCTTTCAAATAACCGTTAGATTTTCTAACGTTTATTTTCGACCTATCCAAGTTACATGCCTTTAGAGTGAATTTAGAAATATGAAAGTAATAATATTAATAATGAACAATCTGCGTCGCCCGGGCTACCCTCAATCACAGCACGATCGCGCGCCTATTATCATTGTATACCAGAATCTGGCGATAAACTGATAACGAATTACGTGTAATATACATATTTCGCACTTATTCATGGTATTACATCTTAATTTTTGATTTTTGGGGCGATGATTCGTTTTATCAGATATGTCGGTAAATGTATGACTTTACTTGCGAAGTAACTTGGCTTTGCGATGATGCAACGAACTATATTTTGCAGATATGATGCCAAGTAAATATTTTATAGATAACTTCTAATACCTTTTATAGATACTCCAAAAATAAAGGATAAATAGATGCAGGGAAATGCATTTCAAACATTACAATTTAACTGATTGGACGGATATATTAAAGTTAGGTTTCATTGTTATAAATAACAGTAATCCATGAAATTATTACGTTTCCTTGTATACAGATACCGGTAAAAGTAACGGTAAATATGAGAATTTGTGTTTTTTGTCTATTGCTAAAATAGCTTTTGCAAGGATCGCATTAGAAAGACCACAAAACAGAAAGGTAGACAAGCAAAAGTATTGTACGGAATACAGTATGTTTTATACGGTGAGTGTGTATTCCCATCCTTTCCTGTTAGATTCCTGTCTTTTATCCTCTCTTTCTTTAAGCCAGAAATCCACCTACATCTGTTGTTGCTGGTGTTCATGGGCTGAGGTTGTCGCTTAACATCAGAACTGCATGCTCTATTGCTTACTGTCGTGTGGTAAATGCGAGTTGTTGCTGCTGAGCGTCGTGTTGTTGCTCTGTGTTGCTGTTACCACTGCAGCTAAAGGGTCAATGACTCACCACTCATAGAGCCCAGCTCGTGTGGCAGGTGCGAGTTGTTGTTGCTGAGCGTCGTGTTGTTGCTCTGTGTTGCTGTTGCCACTGCAGCTAAAGGATCAATGACTCACCACCCATAGAGCCCAGCTCGTGTGGTAGGTGCGAGTTGTTGCTGCTGAGCGTCGTGTTGTTGCTCTGTGTTGCTGTTACCACTGCAGCTAAAGGGTCAATGACTCACCACTCATAGAGCCCAGCTCGTGTGGCAGGTGCGAGTTGTTGTTGCTGAGCGTTGTGTTGTTGTTGCTCTCTGTGTTGCTGTTGCCACTGCTGCCACTTGTGTTTGCACTCTAAAAACCAATTAATAAATTGATATCGAAGAATAACACCGGCAAGACGTGTATTTTTCTTTCTTTGTTGCAACATGCAACGCTTATTCAGGAGTGTGTGTAGCACTTATAAATAAAGGAATTATGTAATAATATTTGAATATGGAGAAAAGCGTTATTCCTGCAACTTCACGCCAAAATCTTCCGAGTGCTGAGTTTGTTGTTGTTAGGGCACAGTAGATTAAGAAATTGCGAAGTCAATACAATATGACTTCACAATTTCTGAATCTTTCGAAAAGTACTAACTTTTGATACTTTGATGACAATCTATAATAATTTTTAAAGAATTTGTGACTAATATTCATATTAAAGTTAAAGTCTCATTATACATTTCAAGAATAGATTACTAAATGATGAGTGTTACTTTGGTCTTTCAAGCTATATCTATTGATCAATTTATAAATAAAATATAAAAATACCTTTTCCAAAACATCGTGATCTTCTCTACAGTATAGTGCGCCACCTTCTCTCAACGCGAATTCGTCGCCTGAAAAGTTAAGATTATTATTTTTATATCCACAATAACATATCATGATTTACATAAACTGGAATAATCTCAGAAAACATGTAAAATATAGATTACTTGAATAAAAATATAATATAATTTTTATAAAATATAGAAAGAACCTATAGATTTTGCAAAAACAAAAAACATTCCGATTAGATAGAATGTTTTTTTTTGCAGATTCCTGGCTCGATTTTTAATGATGCAGTAGTTCCTTCCATAAATCTTTGATATGCCTCATAGTTTAGTTCCTGAAAGTCCATTTTAAAAATTCACCCTGTATATTTTAAACTAGCTTCGCCCCAGGGCTTGGCTCCCGTGGGAATATCGGGATATAGCCTCGATAAATGGGCTATCTGACACTAAAACAATTTTTCAAATCGGACCAGTAGTTCCTGAGATTAGCGCGTTCAAACAAACTCTTCAGCTTTATAATATAAGATATCCTCACCAGGTATAAGCTGTCGTGCGCAGGCGCAGCATCGGAAGCAGTCGATGTGGTAGATTTTCGTTTTGGCGCGCATCACAAAGTCGTTTTTACTAAAGGACGCGCCACATTTGTCACATTTTGTGCCGAATAATCTGTGGACAAAGTTTATTTTTAATAAATTAATATTAGATTATATAGTTGGCGTTGTTGGAACACCTCCGTGCCTCGGAGAGCACGTGTCTTATCGGTCCTGCGCCTGATCTCTCTCTGGTCGTGTCGGTCTGCTGTCCCATCGGGTTATGAGAGTAAAGGAATAGAGAGTGCACCTGTGTTCGCGCGTACACTTAGGAATGTAAAATATCAAAAATGGAAACAAATTACGGAGGTTCTATGCATCAAATCAATTACTAAATAAATCTAAAATAAGGAATAACGCGTTCTGTGACTATTAATTTAAGTTTGTCTAGAAATCGGAGCTAACACAACAAAGATATAAAATTCTGATTACTCTAATCCTACTTATATTGTGTATGTATGGATGTTTGTGGGCGTGTGTGAGTGACAGCGAAACTATTGAACGAATTTTTATGTAATTTCGTATACAGATAGGCTATCAGTTTTATAAGGTAATAGGATAGCTTTCATTGATCAATAGACCTCGGAATATATATAGCAAGCAAGTCCACAATTAACTGAACGTTCAAAGTGGCTGAACTTGTCGGCATAATTGAGAGACATGTGTACCTACATAACGCCACAAAAAATTCGAAATTTGAATATACGTAACCCGAGAAAATTCAAAATAAAAACTTTTTGAACTCGTATATAACCGCGAAAGGACACACGCTAGTCATTAATAAGTGTTTCTTCCACGTAAAAGTATTCGTTAATATACTACCAATTTTCCGTGACTTCCAATACTACCATCATTCATACACATTAAAACGATTAAACCGTACCTACCCCGACATATATCTTGAAAGCTTTTAGCTAGATTGGAGGGTGTAAGCGTCGGTCAATAACCCCCGAGGGTTTAAAAGGTACTTATGTACCCCCTCTCTGTTTTTGATTATGTCGTTTTAGGATACCTATGTATACGTAGTATTGATCTTAAATTATGGCAATGTATATATTTTATAATATTAAGTCTGCCGGCCGTCTTTTTGTATGAATGCAATTTTCTTATTAGCTGTACAAAAACGGATTCTCGTACAGTTTTTCTAGTAGATAGTTATTCCTAAGGTAGTTTATAGTATATTAATTTTTTTTAACGTATAACATATCCCGTTTCCGTACGATTTTCGGTATAAAAACTATCCTATGTCATTCTTGGGGTTTCAAAGAATCTCTGTACAAAATGTCATCCAAATCGGTCGTGTAGTTTTGGAGCCCATTTTTACAAAAACATTGCCATCGAGATGAATCAAGAATTGTTCCACTATACATATTTAGCAGAAAGTTGATCATTCATTTAACGAAAAATTTATTTGAATCTGATATCTCGAACTTTTACACTTTCTATATAAAACAGCATATAAATATTTATTTTTACATTATTCAAATAAATTCAAAAACGTATTTACATATCAAATAAATATTATAAATTATCACTAGTTTGGATGCAATATGGAGAATATCGTCAATTTACTGTACAAATAGTGGCTATTTTTGGCAAGGATATCTAATTACTTAGAGCAAATACATCTGCTCTGTAAGACAGCTGGTTCGACCACACACAGTATTCAATACAAGAATTATTATATATTTATTAGCCTTTGATAGAATATTCTTGTTATTTCACATTTTTTCTTGTACGAAACGTTGAAAATTGCAATTTATTACACAGCGTTTTTTTATGTCAAAACATCTACTGAAATTTTTGTTACGAAATGTTACGAGCAATCATTTGCGTAACAGTAAATAAATGAAGAAAAGGCAATTCATAATTATCGTTTTATGTGCAACTTAATCTGTAAAATTTTAAAACATCAGTTTTACAAAATCGTTTGACTTATAAATGTTATTTGTTAATATACTTTTAAAAATGGCGTCAGGCCATCGTCAAATTCTATCACGTAAAAAAAAAAACAAATGCCAATTTTCCCGCCACGCCGCCATTAGCACGTGTCAAAATATTATTTATCTGTGCCCTGTAACTGTAGATCCATCGGATGGTGTCGTATTTCGCTAATTGGTGAGCGCTGTAGGGTTAGATTTAGTTTAGAAATACAAGATGTATTTATATATTCGGTGTTTATTAAATAAAATATGTACCCATGCGTTTAAATAATTTTATAATTAAGTTTGTTGAATGTTTAATTTATACGATACGAGATTTTATTGCTAAAAACATTTTCTTTAAAATTGTCTTTTGCCTCACATCTGGAAGTAAAAATTCTATCAAATTCATATCAATTATATAAAACATTTCAACATTTGTATGTTTTATCAACAAAAAACAAGTACTCTAAAAAAATTGTTGATCTTTAACTCATTGAGGGAAATTTTGTACCACATTTAGAGATATTTTATCCGACATTGCTTATCATTTTATGTTATATATGGGTATATTCAAACATCAGATAAAAAAGGTTATTTAAACATACAGGATATCTTATTAGCATGTAAAATCCTCGCATTCATATTGCATAACAGTAATACTCCATTTGAATCCAAATTTATGTATCGTTTTGATAAAAATATCGATCGGCAGCAATTTTAACGAATAAAAACATGTAAATTATTTGTTAACACGCCTTTAAATGGTATAATTTCTTGGTGGCATTGAGTCGACTAGTTCAACTGCTTTTTTAATGTATTTCAAACTAAATATTTATACCGCTCCCTTGTTGCGCAATACTTGTATATACTAATTACCTTGCTTGTGTTACATTAATCTACAATCTACATATAAGCTAGCTTTTTTGTATTATAAGTTACGACCCACGGCTTCATCAACGTTCTTTATGTAATATAATAGCTCCCCTGACCGATTTGGGCAATTTTACAACAGAGACTAGCCAGCTGCGCAAGAGATATTATAGTGCACAAGTGTACACGCGAACACAGGTGCACTCTCTCACTCCCAGGTTTACTCTCATAACCCGATGGGCAGACCAACACAACCGGAGAGAGATCAGGCGCTGGACCGACGGCTTTACGTGCTCTCCGAGGCATTATCCTATGTCATTCTTTGGGTTTCAGAAGAATCCCTGAGTCATCCAAATCGTTCCTGTAGTTTCGGAGCCTTTTCAATACAAACAAACAAACAAATCATTCCTCTTTATAATATTAGTATAGACTAGCTTCGGCCCGCGTCTTGGCTTCGAGTTTCTAGGTCTATGAAATCCTATCACCTAATCCAGTTAATGGCCTATCTATTTACCAAATTTCGTCAAAATCCGTTTAGTAGTTGTGGCGTGATTGACACACAAACATCCAAACATTCAAACTTTCACATTCATAATGCGTAGATTTTTTTGGTCCGCTTGTTCAGCCTGTTAACAACCTAGTTTTAGCAAATCTTTTATTTTATTACAGTCGATGTAAAATCATTTTTGAGCAAGCCATTTATATCATGTTAAGACATATCAGTAAGACATCTGAGATAACAAGTACATTGATTGTAATCAGATATGAGTTCATTACAAGATAATTGTAAAACTGTATTAAAACGGATAAGATTCGTGTAATTGTGAGATAAAATTAAATGTAATTTTGAATTGCGGGAATTACCTTATTGTAATTAAAGCTTTTTAGATATTAATTTTTCCCGACTGCGATAGAGGGAGGGTTATGTTTTTCTTGCGTACGTATGTTCATTTCTTTGGCTGTACAATCCAAACGGCTGGACAGATGTGTGGTGTTGTTGGATTCGTTACAATAGTGGTAGTGACGTATGAGGGTATTTTTTTCATAGCTACTCGGGATTTTTCATAGATAATTAAAAGCTTTTATTCTTAGACTCTGATTGAAATCGCTCTTGTGGTTTTTGTGTGATAACATAAACATACACACAAAAATGTTCATCATTATTGTATTGATAAAGATTACGTGAGATTGTGTGTATTTTTCTAATATTCTGCTTATACCAAAATTGATAGAGTTGTACTTACTGGTAATTCATAAATTAAGAATTTAACACACGCAAGTCGCATACTATCTATTAATCCAGAAGAATATGTAATTTGCTTACATTAATAATAATAAAAATAGAACGAAATAAAATAAAGAAAAAAATGTTTGAATAGAAATATACAAGAAACGTATGAAATATTTTCGTAACTTCCACGGAACTACAAATGAATTTTTCACACAAATAAATGAATCACTCGCGTTTTCCGTTCGGAAATCGAGTTATAAATACTAATTAACACCATTAATTGATACGTCCTTCCTCTCCCGTTTCCGAACGGTAGAAAAACAGTTTTATAAAATACTAATGTTTCCGGATATATGATACGCGAGTTAGTATAAACATCGTGTATTTCCTTACGAAAGGGTTTAGAAGACATTTTGAAATTTAAAACTATTAACGTAGAGTTTATTTTGCTTATGCAATAGATTATTTACCTGTTTTGAATATTTTGTTTTTTGATTTAAAAAAAAATAGTTCAATGAGGGAATATTTTTTGGTTGATAAGAGGAACTTAGAGAGAATATATTTTTTGTACAAATCAATCAAGATGCAGTTCCATCAAGAGGTAACAACAATACAAAATATAAATAATCTATAGACTATATTTAGTTTAAATAAATTTGCTTTGCAATAGCAGACTTTTTTAATTATTTTATAATCAAAATCCTAATAAACACTGTGGTGTTCACGATATATAATAAATGTAAGCACACAGACCAGTGGGGCGCTAGTGTCACTTCTGACACTTCAAACCTGTCATCTGTGGCGTGCGGACGTATCCGTTGAGCTGTGTGCCTACTTACTGATATTTGAATCTTTTATTTAATGCTCACCTACAACCATAGGACATAACAAACACTATTAAACAAGATCACCACTCCTCAAAAAACAAATTTGGATCGAGAATAAAATTTTTATGCATAAGGAAAAATATAAAAATTATAGCGTGTTGATTTATTCATTAAAAACTCATTACAGACGCTAATCCAGCGATCCGCGACTTGTAAAAAATCCGCGGGAAATCGCCGCCACAAATTCCACAGACACCGTGAGAAATCCGGTGCGCAAACATACTCTAAATGAAGAAATAAAAACAAATAGTACATTACAAAAAGTAATCGGACAGCTTTTCCGATAACGGACAAATATACTATAGACATATCGGGTTCCAACCGCCCGCCGCGCTGTCAAAGTGACGTTTGTTTTGACGCCAAAATACATAGAGCCCGGTTTGTTTTTCTCGGCGTATAAAGCAAAGACAATCCCCGATACAGCCAAATAGATTTGACAGTTGGCTATGGGATAATGTTCTTTATCTGTGGGACGTAAAGCCGCGTTTACACGAATGCTTCGACGCATAGAGTAAGCTGTGTTTGCTAATGTGTAATTCTATATTTTAGCCGCGAGATGGAAGGGTGGAAATGTAAACAGAGGATATTTTCGTAGATGCGACGTTGTTTAAAAAGTGGCGCCGATGTTGACGTGTGGTTATGATTTTTTAAAGTTTTATTGTAAACTATGATCTAAAATGGTGATTGTAAACGGGCGTATAATTAGATTGTTGTATTTATCTGTCAGTCATTTGGATGCGATTGTGTATAAATGGGAGTTCATTTCGTTTGAGAGGTTAATGACTTTATATCGTTTGTTTGTAGATGTGTAAATGGTTTGCAACAGATAATAAATATTGTAAACTATTCTATAGTATAGTTTTGGTATTGGTATCCAAAAACTTTATTGTTCCTTTTTAATAATAGTAATAAAAATAAAATAGTATGTAAAAGTTATATAATATATTATTAATGAAATTATTATCGTATCTCTTAGATGACAAAAAGTAAAAACGTGGACTGAATTCACTATTGTAATATTTAATTAATACTGCATTTGAAAGGGAAAGATTTATTTAAAATGTTATTAAAGTTGAAAATGAGATTTAAACTATCAATAATTGATATGAACGAAAACGCTCTATCTCAATCTATATTATGGAAATAAAATAACAGTATAACACCTACTTATAAAATCTATTCATTCATTCTTCTCTATTCAACAAAATCAATACAATAATAAGTTACTAATTCTTCAATACACAATTATGCTTTCCAAGAAACAGTCTGAAAAAACGTTAGCCAATAATGGAAAATTCGTTGATAAATGAAAAACAACAATAGGATTTATTTGTTTTACTTATTATTGGTGAATGACGTCTTTTTGTGATAATTGTTACGATCATACGTATTATTTGCAATGAATCATTTGTGAATCTGTGACCAGTGCCCTATTCATCAAACGTTACAAGCCTTGTATTACAAGCTATTTCGCTTGTAAATTTGAGAATTTTTAATGCATTCATCATAACTACATGTGTAAATTACCGTTTACAAGTGAAATCATTTGTCATTTTGTGATTTACAAGTATTTTTTCACACGTGTATTAGAGGATTTTGTTTATCATAAATGTTTTTGCAACTTGTAGCGTGTAACTTGTAACGAATAGTCTGAGAGTGTCCAGAGACTCTTAAAAATATTACACGTGCTCATATTTTAATATTTTCGGTGGATACGCGTCCAAGGGACTTACATATCATTAGTATTTCTTTCCATTCTACTTTTTTTTGATAGTTTATTGGAAAAAACGGTAAATAAATTATTTTTTTTATATCAATTATACTACTGTAAGTTTCGAATCTATTTTTCAAGGTGTAATTGGTGTAATTCGTGATGAAAATATAATTTACCAACATACTATTATTGTTTTTACGAATTTTTTTCTAAAAATACCATAAGTGTCGCCAATAGATCTTATTAGCCTTATTTATACACGAAAACTAGCAAAATATTTACGTTAATTCGAGATATAACCTAGGAACAGAAAACTTGCTATTATTGAACATTATTTAATTAATACATATACACAGTAATAGAATCTTTTTAAAAATAGAATTTCAATTCAAACAAAAACATAAAATGAATTTTCGAATGCCAAATGTTAACCCTAGCATGCCTTACGTGGGATATGACAGACCGCGCCGCGAGAAAAATCGTCACATCTTTAAATTATTCACGCAAATGTTCTAAAGGTTTCTGTAACCAAGTTGGTTTAACACCATAAGATTAGATAATAACGATTTGGGGTTCATGGCACTAGTTCAGTAGACAGACACATGAGTGCAAAGTGCATTGGGGCATTAAATAGCCCATGTCGATGGATGCTATGATGATTGTTTTATATATATTTTGTTACTTTGATAGTTTCATTTAAAGGATTTTATGGTGTTTTTAAGCGGTACCCCGCTTTGTCACCGGTGTATGTTTGATACATGTGGTTAATGGAGGGTTAATGTCATCATTTCATGATTCATTCGGGCTTGTGAAATTCTTTGATGTACGTAAATTACAAGAAATTGTAAAAAAATCTTGTAATATTAAACTTGTGAGCTTGTAAACTTGTAATGTTTGATAAATAGGGCACTGGACACCGTTCTGTCATTGTAGAAAAGGCGCGAAAAACGTCAGCAATTTATGAAGCTAATCTTCCGTTGGCAGTTTTGTATAATTTTGGTAAATAAATAAAAAATAACTTTATTTCTTCAAGTTACACATGGAAAACATAAATTTTAGGTAACAACAGAATAATTTGTAACTGAAAGTACATGCATTGCAGTGGTGATTTGTCAAATAAGAAATAAAATGTGCTGAATTCACACATTCGCTAGTTTTCAATTACATGATATCACGTTCCTACACAGAAGCAAATGCAGACAATATTTTTACGATTTTTTGCAAACACATTTATTACGTCATGAATAAAATATTAATAAATTTAAAAATTATCACAAAATAAAAATTATTAAATAAAGTTTAATTAAGCTGGATTAAAAATAATAATAGGTATTTAATGTAAATTACAGATAATGTTGCAAATTAATAATTAAATTTGAGAACAAAAAAAAAATAAGTCTAGGCTAAAGATTCAAAATTGATTTTGGATGGTCTCCAAATGCTTTAGTAACTTCCAAGGTGCTAGCTTGGCCCAATACGTGATGAATAATGCTTAATCTTCCTCTTATATGGTGTGTTGACTGCCATTGGTTTAGCGGTTGCATTTTTGTTAACAAATCGAGAGGTTTGGGCTTCCAATCGTGAGACCAAAGAATTTTCCAATAAAAATACTCGATTCCAGCTCTGAGTCAGGTAGTTGGTGGTGCTGGCGTACCAACATGACTCGGAGAGCACATTAAGCCGTCGGTCTGCAAGGCCGGCAAAGTACCTGAGATACCCCCGGTGTTTCAGGTGTTCATGGGAGGCGGTGATCACTTAACATCAGGTGACCCACTTGCTCCTTTGCCTGCTCTGCCATAAAAAATGAGCGAATGATGCTTCTGATTTCTCTAGGATCTCTTTATCGACCTATCTGATTGTGAGAGTAAAGGAATAGAGAGTGTTAGCTACACACTGTTCGCGCACTTACTTGTGCTCTATATATTTTCCTACGCTCCTGGCTAATCTGTTGATATTGGCCACCATGACCGATATCGGTTGGGAAGGATATTATATAACATCATAAGTAGTATAAATAAGTCGCTCCCACTGTCTGTCCCTATATATGCTTAGATCTTTAAAATAACACAATAGATAGAGTCATCCATTTATACGTATGTAACAATCCCGCATTGATGTATATTCCAAGGATTCTTATCTTCTATATATTCATTAATACTATAGTATGCGTTTTGAACTAAAGCATTTTTTGATAAAGTTTTAATTGACATTGGTAATATAATCATATCTCGAGGAATTTTATTATAGAATCGTATACCTTGCCCGATAAAAGAACTTTGAACCTTTTTAACGAAACGTTACTGATTTGATATCCATATCTTCTTACCTGGTGTAATCTCGCTTGCAGTACGTCTTCCCATCCCTGACGAAGCAGGTACAGGATTCGTCCAGGAACTGTCGGCACTCCTGACACTTGAGGCACGCGGCGTGCCACTCCAGGTCTGGAGCTACCCTCAGAATGTACTGGTCGTGGATCTGACCCCCGCAGCCGACGCATAGCGAGAGGCGGAGTTTCTCTGTAGACAAAAAAAAAGATTTTAATATCGATCAAAGACATAGCGATCCTCAATACACGTAATTTAAATTCTACTCATACAAGTTAACTATTAAAATATACAGACTTATATAATATTTATTTAATAGAATTGAAACTCTTTTTTTACACTAGTTCCACTTATATTAATTGACTTTATTTAATTTACAACCGGTTTCGAACGATCATCGTCAGGTAGATTGTGTAAAAAAGAATTTCAGTCTATGAATAGACTTATATAAATTATAATTTTAATAATAAATGAATAATATAAATAATTAAATTAAATATATGCTTATTTGGACTTATTACAATTAAATGAATGTTGGTTGAATCGGTAGATTTAGGTATATTATAGAATAGAATTAGACAGCCGTATTGGTTCAATGGTTAACGGGTTAGGTGTTACAACCGAGATGACCTGGTTTCAATTCCCGGTGGAGACTTAAAAATAGTCTCGCACAGAGGCTTGATCACTTAATTGTCCCCAATAATGGTATTTTCTAAAAATTACTGTCTCAGTGTTGCAAATAAAATAAAATAGGAGACTTTATGAGCAACTACTCGAGTTTCTTGCCGGCTCTTCTCAGTAGAGACAGCCTTCCGAATCGGTGGAAATAAAAAATATCATTTATGTAAATGTATATGACGTTCTAAAAGCGCCTTGAAAGAAGCCGATTTGGAAAATAAACGTTTTGACTTTGACTTTGAAATAAAAACATTATTTCTTCCTTAAAAATCTGTTTTATTAACATCAGGTAACCTACATACCTACTTTTATTTCTCTTATAAACAATTTTAACTAAGTTTAGATTGTTTTTGTACACTCTGTGAAAAGTGGTTACAGAGATGTTAGTTCATACAAGTAATATTATTTAAATTTGATTTTTATTCGTCTTAGCGTCAAAAGTCAAGATTCACGATTATAGATCATCAATTAAACTACACTAATATTATAAAGATGAAAACTTGATTTGTTTGGTTGTAATAAATAGGCTCCAAAACTACTGGACCGATTTTAAAAATTCTTTCACTATTTACGCTACGTTATCCACGAGTTACAAAGACTATAATATTTTATAGGCATTATTTACATTATGCTACGGGAGCGAAGCCGCGCGGATCAGCTAGTATTACGTATAACTAATTGAATAATTGGGAATACTTCCAAATTAAACATATATTATATACAAGTATCTGCTATAATTACATACCGTTATTCAAATACATATTCAAAACAATTATGAGGTACCATTTTAAACTTTATGGTACGTAGTTAACACAAAAACATGTAAAACTATGTTTACCATTTTATGTCATATGTTAACTGGTTCCATGGGGCCAACATAAAGAAAAATATGAATAAATTATAGAGTAAATCGATATTATTGGGCGTGTTCTAGCTCCGCCCTACCGGGCTGAGGGAACTATGTCTATCTCTTGTTGTTGTCTCCTTCTGCGCAACTTTTTTAATCTGTGGTTTTTATTGGAAGGTAAAAGAGGTTTTAGTAAATAGTTTTAATAGACGAAAAAAAATATTTCGTTGCTTACAAGAATGTCTCAGAATTGTTTTAACATTATATAAATTACAGACGTATTATACAATCTTGTTTCGGACTTGGTACTGTAGATATATCACAAAATCTGATGAAAAATTTTAATTTTATTTTTATGTCTTATCAATGTGATTTTAACAGCAATAGACCAAGGTTAAAAAAGGAGGAAATACTCAATTCGACTCTGTTTTAAGAACATAGGTAAAGGCACCAACATTGAATAGATATCAAAAATAAAATAAAAGTTATATTCTATATTTTAGTGCGAGGAAGTTAGTTCTATTTCTTGACAAAAAGTTATTGTTATACTAATATATTTTTGTCATTTTGTAATGTTTTCACACAAAAATTGCTGGACCGATATCTTAAATTTTTTCACTATTACATAGTGACAAATAATATATCTTAAGCTATAATATAGCTATAACATTAAGCTACAATAGAATTTTAGATAACTCTATTGGCTAATTAAAGCGAAATTATTATTATTGCTAAATTTTTCACACATCAAGGACACACTTCGGAATCTAGTTGTTATATGTGAGAACTAGAGCAGATAACATCCGTTAAGTCGCAGATAATTTATAAAACATGTGAAATAATGGATGTTTTATAAAGTGTCAATTACGCTGCAAATATTGAACGTATTTTGATAAAATTTTTGTAAAGATAGGCTATTACCTATTAGCTGGATTGGATGATAGGAACCCTTACACTATTGATATTATAGACCGCTAATTTTATGCGATATTTTTTTATTATATATTTCTATCGGAAATATACTCTGAGATTGCACTACGTCCCTATTTTTGAGATAAATACTTTTTGCATTTGAGATTGTGGGAATTTTAAAAAGTTAAAACTACATACAGTTACAAAAATTAAGATGTTTCACATACAACAGCTATCTGGATGCAATATTTATAAATTGCAATGTTTAAAGTGCGTGACGGGAGGCAGTTATGCAATACTGTAAAATATAATGTTACTAGCTTTACCGTACGGTTTCACCTGCGTTTTAATACCGCCTCATATCGAGTGATCTTAAGATTTTTCCTAAGTAATTTAAACGGTACTTTCGAAATCAATCAATAACTTATTTGCAAGCAAACTATTTCCATTCATAATATTGTAAAAAAATTTTAACGGTATATTTGAAATACATTGTTTTACAGCAAGAAATATTCAATATGTGTTTAATGTACTTTTGATAAATAAGTTAGGGTTTTACAATGGGAAAATTCCAGTTATACCCAGTTTCTATAAAAATAAAACGAGTCGTTTTACTTACGGACAGTATAATATACTAGCGTAAGCCTAAAGCGTATCTTTAATATACGTAGCGGTAACATAACTACCAAAAGTTGGTTCCGATTGGTTAATTATTATACTATGACTTTCCGTCTTTACAAACCGGAACTTAATCATACTTTATTATAGAATTAACAAACTTTTAGGAAAAACATAGAACATTGAAGAAGTTGTTTCATTGTTTTTTTTTGTCTCAATAAATAAAAAATAAAATAAAAATACTTTTATTGCCATAAAACAAAGGTGTTTACAATTAAAAAAATTAAAAATAATGTTAATAATAAACAATTATGGCAAAAGGCGATGACTCAGCATTCGTTTGCTTTGTCATAAGACAAAACAATACTGTTTTTCAGTCACCCCTAGAAGTAGGAACTGAAAAATGAAGGAGAGAGAGAAATAGAAACAAAGAATTGAAAGAAAACTAAGATATAAACATGAGGAGGAACAGTTAAACAGAACAGACTATACAAAGAAAGATAGAGAGATTAGAAGTATACATAACATCGAACGAACATTTATTGTCAACACACACAGATTACAGTATGATTACAAATAAATGAAAATGACCTCTGTGGTCTGCCTTATGGCATACAATGATACTATGTTATCTTAAGATATTAATTAATCATTAATGATTATCTTAAATTACCAAAATTATATTTTGGTAATTTTATACCAATACAAATTTCATTAATAAAATAATCGTAATGAATTAAAAAAAATGTTAATTATGTCATGTCTAATGTCAAATCTATGTCGTTTTATATATCAATGGTGTTGTGTTTAAAGTCTGAAAATATGAATAGACGAACCACACTTTCCTACAAAAAGTGCATCTTTACAATGTAAGGTAAATACAGATTCCTCTCACAACGCATAACCCGGTCTTAACAAGTGATAATCAAAAGTAATTGTCAATAAAACGAGGTACAATTGCATTTTGAACTTTATGACCGCTAATTGAGGTTTATTTTGCACTAATTAGCGTTTTAATTGTTTATTTCATGAGGAAGCGAGATTTATTGTTATGAACGGTGCTTTTCGGTGCAATTTATATTGATTTTAATGTAATAAATAATTATATACCATTTAAAATTAATATTTTGAGTATTTGAAGCTTTCAAAAACAATATTCTTGCTAGAATTCATATGTAATTATTGATAAGTAGTTATATTTAATGTTTTATATATTGACGATCATCAGTGTTTATTTATAACCTAAATGAGAAATAAAGAATTCAATTGAAAGAATTAGAATTATAGTATTACTCTTCCCCATTTCAAATAAATATGACTAACTTCTGATCTCGTGGCTACTCCGGGATTAAAAGTAGCCTATATGTTATACCGAACCACTACCTATGTTTCATTAGATTTCATCATAATCGGTTCAGTAGTTTTTGCGTGGAAGAGTAACAAACTTACAGACATACATCTTCATAACCTTTCGCTTTATAATATTAGTAGGATTCTCACAATTTGGTTATGCAAATATTCATATTTTTTATATTTAAATGACTATATTTTTAAAACAAATATGTTTCTCTTTTTCTTTTTTTGTATATCAAGTCTTTTCACTCACTTGAATCAAGCGAGCGATGCCGCGTGCAGCAGCAAATATTATAAATGTGAAAGTTTAGATGTTCGTGGGTCAATCACACCGTAAATATTGAAGAGGTTTAGGTGAAATTTTGTTTATAGATAGTTAGGTGAAAAGATAGCTTTTATTGATCCATAACCCGAATTTAACGAGCGAAGCCACGGGCAAAAACTAGTAGATAGCAAATATAAACCTTCGTATTACATACATTTTTGCGAGAAAAATAGTTTATAGTGCAGGCAAAAAATGTTAAACACGTAAACAGAAAGATATAATTGAAATAAACACAATTATAATAATTGTTTTAATTGTAAAATACGATATTATTATATTTTAAAGGTTTTGCTTTTGTATTTATTCCTCGATCAGTCAAATAACTTAAAATTTAAATGTTTTAAAGTAATTAAATTTTAATTAGCTTGCTTGTTTAATAAAGAATGCAATAAAACTCTAAATAATTTGAGGTCGTTAAAACCGTACATTCTGATTGGTTAATGACGTCATAACGGAGTCATAAATTAAGTTAATGATTAACTATTAATGACTCGGTAGCTATGAATGACTAATTTATGAAGTTAAGTATAACACTTGTTTTCTTTATATGATTGGATTAGCTCATAAATTGATTGATGTACTTTTATTATAACTAACTGTTGTAAATTACAACAGCATAGTGCTAGATATATGGTATATATATATCGCACCTGAATTAGTAGTTAAGATAACACAAAAAGATTGATCAAATAGTGTCAGTAGTTCCTGAGATATGCGCGTTCAAATAAACAAACTTTTCAGTTATTTGTCCTTTCCTTTTCTTGTCATTATATTATGCCATTATTTTCATGTCATAAAGACTTAAAAGCTTTATCAAGACTTAATTGCTTTTTCATTAACACAGAAAAAAAAATCTGAATAAAAAAGATTTTAAAAGTTAATAAATTACATATAATTCAATACGTAACAAACAAAGCATTCCATTATAAGGCATAATATTTCATTTTTTGGTCAAGTGCATTACCAGTTTTACCAAAACCAGTATAAACAGTATAATTGTCACCTACTAATTCGGTACGCATGTGTCTAAAGTGATAATGTTTGCTCATTTGCACCACGCTGCGCCGATCTGAACCGGATCTGACGCCTATACTCGATAAAATAAAGAAAATTTTGTAGGCGTAGCCTTTGCCTTGGCTGTGGAATTAAAAAAAAGAATTTGACAGTTTGTTTTTTTTTGTGGCTGTTCATAGGCAAAGGCTGACGCGCATACATCCTAAAAGTATTGACATTTTAATGCATAAATAAATATACAAAATATTAACCGGACGAACTATAATAATTACTAACAACTTTCACCTATGACTTTTTCTGCAGGATACAAATATCATGTAATATTATGTTATAAGTATACATATACACACAAAGTAATTGCTGAATTTCGTTCAAAATCCTGATGACAATATTGAGTAACAAACTCGATTTTATTTAATCTGTCTCATAATAGCAAAAGTTAAATAAAAAAAACAATCAGTAATTCACGTATTTTAAATCTGGTGCTTTTTCAAGAGTAAGCTTGTAAACGCATTGTGTGTGTGGGTGCACGCACACGAGTGCCGGGGGCTGGTTTAAAAATGTGCGTTAGAATTTATTGTGTCAATAATGAGCTGACCAGCCGCTTCGATTTAGGGCTGTCGACTTTTGATTAAATTATTTTTTGACATATTATTATGATGCATTTCCTGATTTAAGAAATTATTAATAGGCGGGTATACATAAATTCATAATGTAAATTCTAAGTTAGTCACTAGCATAAATAATAATATTTATTATAAAATTAATAAATGTTTTATTAAACTTTACATTAAAAACTTTGCCTATCTCTGGTATAAAGTATTATATAAGAGTGATTGTCTTTTTCTAACATTATTAATACGAAATTGCGTAATGTGTTAGATGCATTTATTTTATTTAGATATCTAACTAGCAATTTAATAAAATATTCTTTTTTATTTATTACGCAATATTTACAAAAATAACTTCATGTTTCTAAACGAATTTTAAATGAATTAACCATTTTACGTACAATATATTTTTGATAAACATCTTTAAATTTATTCATAGTTATAAATTTAAAATAATTATGTAATTTAAAGCACTTTTATTTTTTATTCAATAAGTAATTATTACTTATAGTTATAAGTATTATGAATTTTTTGCAATAAGCATATAACCAATCTTATTTTTTTTCCATTCTCTATTCAAATTATTTTGGATATTATTCATACGCTTTTATTTTGACAAAATGTAAATCAGTACATATGCATATAATATTGTTAAATTTAGCATTTACAATGTCATACATGTCAATTGTAATTTTAATTATAATTCTTTAAACATAATATTATGTTATTTTGTTTCGATATTCTCCATATATTATTATTCCGTTGCATTAAAAAAACTAATATTAGACTATATTTGAATATATTTTTGGGCACGTCCTTATTAATATGCACAAAATCTGGCGCGCAAATAAAAATAAATTACTGGTTTTGTGACGCTAATTGACGTTTAAAATAATATATTTAGTTAAATAATTTCCTAATATGTATAGTCATGAATATAGTCATGATTAAGTTATGCAGAGTTAAAGATAAACGATTCCTGTTCTTTTCGACTTTTTTTCTGTGACCCAAAAAACGAAGAATTCAGTATAAAGTTGTATTGGTACAACATTTTCAATTTCTTAACAGTTTTCTATTAAGATTCTAAACAAAAAAATATTCAAAATATTTATATATAAACTGGATCCATTGATTCTTTTCGATTAGTATTTTTTAATTTATCCTAAACATGTTTTCTTCAGCGTAAGCTCTTTGATACTAATGTAATTTAACTTTCTGCATAAATAAAGATATTTCATTTTTTTCACCAGTATCGGTCAAGTAAACCTCTAATACTTTTCTGTTCTATAAAAAAAAATAAAAAGTTGCTATAAAAACTGTAACCTCTTTTAAGTTTTATTGGTACAACATTTTAAATTTCATAACACTGCATTAAAATTCTTATCAAGAAAAATAATATTCAAAATATAACCCGGTTGGTTTAGGTCAAGTAAACCTATAATATTTCTCTGTTCTATAAAATCTATAAAAAATGATGTAAAAAATTGTAAACTTCGATATATAATTTTCTTTACTAATTTCTACAAATGTCAAAATATCGTAGCTGTTTATATTCCAGACTTTTTCAAGGTTTTTGTCAAAATAATTCCTACAAATATCAAAGTAGCGTTTTAAATTCCCAGTTTTAGTTAAAAAATCCCTTAAATGGCAACCCTGCGTCCAATCAGTATGTGCGTCGGCGAGCGTAAAGGTGGCAACACAAAGCCGCCGCGGCGTGTCGCTTATCTCGCGATTATCCCTCCATCCAGTATTTCTTGCCATCCCACCATTAGATGGCATGCCCGTACATGGCCTGTGACGTCACTCTCATTTGCTTTTTAATTCAACATGAACACCATTCATAAATTATTTATTTCGATAACATTGCATAAAACAACTACCTAAGTTTGTTTGCCAGTTTTGAAGTTTAAGGAAAACTAATAGCCTATACTAATATTATAGAGAGAAAATTTTGTTTATTTTTTGCTTGTCTTGGCTCCGAAAAGTACAGGACAGATTTGGATGAAATTTTGTACAGAGATTCTTTGTAACCCCAGGAATGACATAGGATCGTTCTTATCCGTAATGCGTATCCGAAACTGTAAACTAATTGTTACTGAATAAACATTTTTGATTTTTTGATTTTTTTTTATCCCGAAAATCTTACGGAAACGGGATACATACACGGGTGAAACCGTGGAGCTCAGCTAGTAACAAATAGCAATGTAACATAACCTTATTTTGCACGAAATAGTGATTTCTTAATGTATAATGAATGTATTCACAAGTGTCATAAAAAACGTGTGGGTTCGATCCCCACGAGTAGATAATTATTATGTGATTAACATTGTAATTTTGTAATGTCTGGGTGTTCATCTATCTATACTATGTACGTATTTACAAAAAAAGTATGTTCAAGTATGTCTCCGTTATCTAGTTTCCATAGTACAAGCTTTGCTTAGTGTGGGACTAGATGGCGTAGTGTTAAATGTCCCAAAATATTTATTTATTTATCTCAATCTTAGATCACAAAATTATACCAAAAATGTCTTACCTATGACATTTCCTAATCAACAAAAACCAGTGTGGCATTATAAAATACATTGATCGATAAGATAGCAGTGTCAACAAACATAGGCCATCATGCTCGCATGACGTATACGGCATGTCATGCAGCATGACCTTAAATACTAGAGTAAAATTTAAAACTTTTGCCGAGTAATTAAATGTTGATGAATCTATTAATCATGATAAAAGAATTTCTCAAATTTATGTAATTTTGAAGATTAAACCAATAATATATTTTTGTTTGTTTATTATTTGTAATCGGAGAGGATTAATAATGAGGAATAGAAAATCAGATATTTTAAGACTTGAGAATTGTCGATTGTTATTCATGAAATTTATAAGTATTTTCGCAAAAGTATTAGAGTAAAAATGTCTCAATTAATCTTAACAATTTATTTGTGTTATTACAAATCTATTGATTTGAAAAAACTTAGATGAAACGTTTGAATGTTTGTGTGTTAATCAGGCCGCAACTGAACAGGTTTTGATGAAATTTCGTAAGTAGATAAGTTTACTTGAATAAGGTGATAGGCTATTTTTTTCCATCCAAAATAAACGCGAGAGACACCGCAGACAAAAGCTAGTTTAAAAATATTTATTTTACTCTAGATTACACCACAATAGCTTCGTTCAAGACGAAATATTTTTAAAATATACAATTGAATATTTATAATGTGACTGTCAAGGTCGCCCAAATGTCATGTATTACGGACTTAATTATTTCTTGTTACAATCGAATTATTGTTGCGTGATTTTGTTTTCAACAAATTATTTTTGTGAAGGTGTTTAAAGGCTTAAGTTTTTTAATTAAAAACGGGAACGTAAAATAAAGATTGTTAACAGATTGAAGATTTAACGAAATTATTGGTTCGTATTAATACTTTTTAAACATACGTAATTTTAAGTAAAGAGTTTTCATAATTTTTATAACTATAATTATTGGAGGATTAACAAATATTTGGTAAAAATTATAAAAAAATAACTAATTTAATTTAAATTTCATTCTTGAATCAGATTAACTTAACTACACCCATATTCACAAACTTTCTTCCAAATCGGTCCCGTAGTTTCGGTGCCTATTGAATACAAACAAATCTTTCCTCTTTTTAATAAAGAAGGCCTATATTCCCATCCTATTCCTCTCCCGTCCTGTCCTACTCCTCTCCCAACTTCCTATCATTAATCCTCTCCTTATCCCCTTCCTTCCTTCAAGCCGGTGCGGCATCTCGACACTCTGATGTTGAAGATGTTCATGGGCTGCGGTCAGTCACTTAACATCAGGTGAACCGCATGCCCCGTTTGCCTGCTATATCATAAAAAAAAGAAAAACATAAAACTAGACTATGGTCGAAATTAATTGTTATCCAAATTAAATATTGCGTAAAATTTCTCATATTTATCGTTAACATTGGGTTATTTGGCCAGCTGAATATATTATCTTTTTCTTTATCTATACTAATATTATAAAGAGGAAAACTTTGTTTGTTTGGTTGTAATGAATAGGCTCCGAAACTACAGGACCGATTTGGATGAAATTTTGTACAGAGATACTTTGAGACCCCAGGAATGACATAGGATAGTTTTTATCCCGAAAATCCTACGGGAACGGGATGTATACGCGGGTGAAACTGCGGAGCTCAGCTAGTATCAGATATAGACCGTAATTCCTAAGATACGTTTTAGACATTTTTTTGTATTTGCGAGAAATAAAAAAAAACGTTTCCGGTGATAATTAAAAGATGTGATTATTAATTTAATTAGCTATATTTTATTGTAAAAATGTCTTTATTTTTTATTCACTCTTATAAGCCTTTCTTTCCAATACGAATCCGTGTGGCGACGGGTTAGAAATTAGAATCAATGTGTGGCCACCTATAGTATGGTTGTAATGAATAGGCTCAAAAACTACTGGACCGATTTTGAAAATTCTTTCACCATTCGAAAGTTACATATTCTTCATGAGCAACATAGGCTATATTTTATAGGTTATAAGCCGCGGATCACCTAATCCCACTAGCCTATCTGTATAAGAAATCTCATCAAAATTCATTCATCAGTTGCGGCGTCCTTGGCACACTTTCACATTTATATTAAATAAAATAAATAATAAATATTCTTGGACATTTCACACAACGCCATCTAGTCCCAAACTAAGCAAAGCTACTATGGAAACTAGATTAATGATAGACATACTTAAACAATTTTTTTGTATTAAAGACATACCTACATACTATAGATAAATGAACACCCAGACAGTAGAAATTACAATGTTCATCATGTTTTTCTACTCACGGGGGTCAAACCCACACCCTCCGGCGCAATAAACCAAAAATATTATTATTCATAGGATACCTATAAGTACTAGGTAGCTATAATATCCAACATAAAACCGTGATACTGCATTTAGCACATCATAACATCTCAATAAAAATTTGAGAAAAAAGCCTCCCTTTGAAAATATAAAAACAACTCCGAGACTAATGACTGTTCAAACATATTAAATCAAATTTACACTGCACTTAAGGGTCAGAGTTGCGTGAACGTAACCCTCAAGTTATATGAAAAACTTATAAAAAAATTTAAAAATTTCACGCGATTTTGAGTCTTGTAGTACGTCTTGTTGGTCTGTCTATTTGGAAAGGATGGGTTAAAATTAGCGAGTCCTACCGCGGTATTTCAAAGGTGAAGGTAATAGTAAGAGTAAATATGAGGTTTAAATATGGTTTGTATGTTTGTCTGGCGTCGGTGATGGTTTCATTTTGTAATAATAATTAGGACGACGGAAATAATAAAAATTCTTTGGCGGTTGCTCTCGCCTTGGAAAAGAACTAGATTTTATTATTCACGTTTTATAAAATATTTTATTCCACCCAAAATAATTTAAAAGGGATTGACTAATTCTGAAATTGTTTTATTTTTGTGAGCAAAATCTTTACAATTAGATAGTTAAATATAAATATTCTCACATTTGACTACGCTATCTAGTCCCAAACTAAGCAAAGCTTGTACTATGAGACTAGATAACTGATAGACATACTAAAACATACTTTTTTGTAAATATATACAACGTTTATAGATACAATATCGTGGGGATCGAACACACAACACTACTGCGCCAATCGGGTCTAGATGCCAAGTTCCTAATCAAATTACTAAATTAATAGTAATTCTAATAATCATTATATAAACATTTCTAATCGTATAAATGTTGGATTAAATTGTATCAATGTTACATATCTAATTTAAATCTATCTAAGATCTAATCTTGATTAAAGTTAAGATTATTTTAAATTATTCAAATTCTACGAGTTTTCCTGTTGCAAGCAGTTTAGAATTTCCGGGATACGTTTCATAATAAATATTATGTAATTATTTTATTCTTATCATTAATATTTTTTGTTCTTTTTTTTGTAGACAAGACACCAACTGCAGCACCAAAAACTTTAAGGTAAACTTCTCGGATAATAATTCAATACAATTTGATATAAATAATCTAATAATAAAATATCAGATGTTTTCGTTTTTCTAAAAGATAAATTAAACCGACCTTTTAAATCAAATATGTGTCTTTATCAAATATGTATTTATTCTATGAAATCTTGCGATATTGTCAACTTTGGAAATATCTGCATTTTTAAATATCTCTTATAAGTACTATAAGTATTAAGTACATACTTTTTAATTATTGCAGAAAAATATTAATGGTTGCCTGGAAGAGATGGCTTTGAAGCCATAAGGCCGCCAATTATACCATTTAGTGTACTTTGTTATTATGTATTGTGTAAATTCCGTGTGTGTATAATAAAGAATATTCATTCATTCATTCATTCATTAATATCTCCCTCATTTTATTTATACAAAACTTTTTCGTAAAAAAATAATGACATTTTTTTTTCTTTTTACAAACGTCACTTTCGAAATAGTTCAAGCAGGTTCATAGGCCCACAGATAATATAAATCGAAAGGCTTGGAGTCCGGCTCGTTGACCCCAAATAAAAAACAAAAGTAATTGGGCGACACTTCCGTCTACATGGCCGGGACCTTAACAAGCTAAGGGTACATGGTTTTGTTTGAATTACTGTGGATGGCAAGTAGCTGAATAAAAACTGTTATGAAGTTTTTTTTCACTGGTAGGAATAAAATATGGGACAGATCAGTATCAAAAGAAAAAAATTCAGAAGCTTAAAAGTGAGTTGATTTTTTGTTTAACAGAATTTAAAAACATGTTTACGAAATTTATATATCCAGAATAATAAAAACATAAAATTAAAAAAAATAAACAAAACAAAATTCTTTCAAACACGAACTACATATTTAGTTTTTGGTAGAATTTTGGTTTGTATATTTTTTTTTTCATTTATTGTTTTGTTATTTTAGGTTTTTGGTAAAGAAATATCGTAAAAATCAATTATAAATTTTAGTGATGTCGTTAAATTATTTTATTTATTTCTATATTTTACCTAGACTATTCTTTTGCATCTGTACAAACCTGAGTGGTTTATGTATAATTAAAAAAAAACCTATTCTGTGTACTGTTCAGTACTTTCACTTGGGAAGCTAAATTAATTAATTTTGTATCACATTATTTTCAAACTAGCATATAATAGAGTAAATATGGCGAACTGTGCGTGAAATGTCATTCTGATAGTATGCTCAGATAATAAAGACTAGGGTAAAGTGCAAGGTATTAATGGAAAAATATTTTTTAGGGTTCCGTACCTAAAAGGTACGAACGGGACCTTATTACTAAACCTCCACTGTCTATCTGTCTGTCTCTCAGGGTATATCTCATAAACAGCAATGAAAGTCATAAGTACGCTTACGGTGTTATTTATTCTAGTGGTTACCCAGTGGTCGAAATTCAACTATAATACATTTTAATTTTAATTTAATTTATGTCTCAGTACTCTATGTCTATGGACAAAATCAAAAACAAAAGCAACAATTTGACCATAGAGTATGTATGCGTATACAAATATTTATGTATGTATGTATGTGTGTGTGATGTTTTATTTATTTATTTAATGTACCTTTTAAGCATTATTATTGAAATATACTTCTGCACTTCTCCTACATATACACTATAAGTGTTCCAAATCTTTTGCAGATGCGGCCGCGCAATTAAAAAAAAAATGTAAAAAGGAGTCCAAAGTTTTTGCGTCACGTATACATAGATACAAGAGATGCGGCTGCCGGCTACACTCGATCTTGCACTAGTTATCAACGTTTTTAATAAAAAAATAAAGTTTAATCTTGGTCTGATGCAGTCCTTTTAGAGCTTATTCCAACAAGGCAAACACAAAAAGAATCAAATTTGTCTTAGAAACATCTGCACTCTTCCTTTTCTTGTAAGTTTTTAATAACTTCCTTCTATGCTTATGTTTGTGTGCAATAAAGTATTCCACTTCATTTTATACATCGGGGCCTCCAAGCCCAAAGTTTGCTCCTGTATTCAATTCCTCTCTTCCAAACCCTGGGAACCTTCTGATCCGTCACGTAATTCCAGTCCTCAATTCAATGATAAATCAATAATCAGTAATCTCCGATCAGGTGACATAAAGACGCCATTTTAATAAAGATGGCGGCCGATATGTGGATGTAGATGTCAAATCGACGAGGTTTATCTGATTGGATGGGGCCATGGAAGGTTTTTAAAACAACATTTTTTTAATTAAACTAAAATGTTTTTTGTCCGGCCAGTGCTATAGTTTAGTCTGATCGAGGATCCTCCCTTTTCGCTGGAGGTATACGGAGGGGAAAAGGAGAGGATTAATGATGGGAAGTTGGAACTCCGGGCATCCGCTCACCGTGCAGAACACAGTGCAATGCTGCTTCACGCCGATCTGTTGCTGGGGAGTGGAAATTACACCAGTGCCAGCTTGGCCGAATCGTAAAATGCTCGGCTCCCACTCCTTTATTGCTGATTTAAATATATATACTTACTACAAGTATATATACTTGTTTATACAAGACTGACAGACATTTGACCGCGATTTGCCTGATGGTAAGCAGGGATACGGTCTTAATGAGCATGCCTGCCGAGGAGGAACCTATTCACCCTGGCCTTAAATAGACCAAAAATCGTATATTGAGGGACGGATGCCGGCAGAGAGTACACTCCTCCACAGTCCGAAGAATGAAAGAATTACTGAATCGTTTCGTGTGCAAGAATGATATATTGACTACGAAGAGGTGGAATCCGTCATTGACACTCGTATTCTAAGAAGTAAGCTTAATTTTACTTCCACTCAGGTTACGTCAACGTGACAAATTTCAATCGAAAATTCAGTATTGAAATAACATATAAATACAATATTTTATTAATAAATAGATCGAAGTAACGGATTGAGGTGTTAAATTTTCGACTCCGAAATTTTCTTAACGTGAGTGGACGTGAATTAGTAGAGCTTTTTGTAAATTTTCGTTGACAGAGGTTGAGTGAAGTCGGGGTACGTATTAGTATACGGGTGTTAAGTCTCGAACATCGGTCTGTAATTAAAGGTTGATTATAACCGCTCGTTAATGATCTCTCGCGGCTTTAGTGGCCCGAGCACAGTAGCTACAATATGATTCATATAGATAACTTGTAATGACTTGTAAGTTTGGCTTCTCACGCTTGGCGAGCTGAGATCTTGCGGGAATTAGAGATAACTTGGTTTACTTGACTAGCTAGTGCACGCGATGTCTCTTACAATTCTAAGGGATAGTCTTATTTAAACTCACAAAACATTTTTTTGGAAATTAAGTACTTAAAAAAACCTAAAAAGGATTCCTAGTACTTTTTCTTAGAGACATAAAATATAGAAAAAGCTTTGTCTTTGAGTTCAAAAACTAGTTATTGTTTATGACAGATTGGATGGGGCCATGGAGGAAGGTGGTAAGCTTTGCTAAAGAGAGGGCGATTTTAAAACAACATTTTTTTATTTTATAATAACCTTACATTTTTTTGGCCGGTCAGTTCTGTGGTTCGGTCTGGTCGAGGATCCTCCATATGTCTTTTATATTTATGTCTTTTACTTAAAAAAGGAAACAAAATGACTCTCAAAATAGTATTATTCATAGTCGTGAAGTTGGACATTTTGTATTCAGATTCCTAGTACTTTTTATTAGAGACATAAAATATAGAAAAATCTTTGTTAATTGAATCAAAAACTAGTTAATATTTATGATAGAGCATATGTTTCATGCTTATTACATGATGGCAAGTGATCACCGCCTATGAACATCCTCAAAAAGACGTGAGATAAAAGGAAAGGAATGTAAAAGAAAAGGATAGAGCACGAGATATTGTATTATATCAAGACCTAATTACTTTTATACCACACTGGAGTATATTATTCGTATTAAACTTGTCTATTTGACCCCCCCCCCCCCCC
>LQNK01000688.1:60750-103090 GCA_001586405.1 Phoebis sennae | reverse complement strand
CCCCTATATTTTGTCTAATCGCTTACAAAAGGTACTACAAACATACGCTTGACAGAAACTAGCCAACTGCGACCAATCTTGAAAGAAACTAGCCAACTGCGCAGGGAATATTATAGTCCCCAACTAGAAACTTATTGAATAGTTTAATGTTTTGCGTTCAAGATAAAAAATGTTACATTCTATTTTTTTATCATACCACATAACATAAACCCTTAACTTTGTTTGCTTTATTTATGCCAATAAAAATTGTTAATTACTAATCGAAATAAAAGTAATAATAAACGTAATATTAACGTTTTGAAGGATTTTTATTTAATAACATTGTGTGTCGGATTACGGAGGCTAAGCCCGACTTAAAGTTACGCTTGTGACACACTGGGCGTATTTTGATTTAAATTAAATTTGTTATTGAACATAAAATGCATGTAATTTTTATTCTTTGTGGAAAATAATATCAAGTGTCAATACAATTTGTATTCTGGGCTTTAACATGAATAATAAAGACTTTTAATTCAGAGTCAATTTTGAAGACTTGTACTTGACAAGTCATAATTTTTCGTCTTTATCAGTCATTATTTTTTTTATTTAAAGAGCTACATTGGTAGATGACTCTACCAATAAAGCTCTTTAATATAAAAATAAAAGATTAGAATATCCTCTCAGTTTTTGTATCTCTACATTATATAGAGCATAGTCGCTTCCAGCGTCTGTTTGTACGTATGTATGTTTATATAGGGTGATTTAAGAGAAAGGTTTATATGTTTAAAACATGCACAATCCATCACATGCGAACCAGGTGCGAAGTTTAAAATAATATAACGATTAACAACATACATACAAAATAGCGGCCATTGGCTTTTTACCTATATATCTTCCATTAATTTATCTGTCGCTGAACATCTAAAATTTACTGAATCAAATCAATTCAGATCGTTAAAAAAGTGGACCGCCCATTGTACCCCCGCCTTTAGCTCAAAATAAAAACTTGCTACTGTAAGTTTATGACAAGGATAGTAAAAGGTTACAGGGATTATAAACAGCCTTCTGTTCGTAAGCTGAGACGTTTTATTTGACGTCTATTTAGAGAAAAAAAATAATTCAAGTTCAAGTGCGAAGTGAATTAAAAAGATTTTTTGTAATTTCATCTGGATAGGATAAAAGTATGTGTATAAAGCAGGTTAAGAAATATTATCTTTTTAAAAAATGTTAAAATTAATATACAAAACTTCATCAAATTGAGATCAAGGAAAAATTTTGAATAAAGGAAACAAAATAAAAATTTAATTTAAAGATAGAATATGTTCTCTAAACTTAAAATTTACACATCGATCCTTATTTAAAATTTTAGTACTGTTTTATGATATTTAAAAAAAATATTTTTGTATTTCAAAATTGTCCCAGTTCCTTCAATTTCGATTTACCATATTAAACCTTTGACACAAATGGCGGTTATAAAAAAAAACATAAAATTTTTCAATAAACGCACTTATGCCTCCATAAAAATTGACACAACGTTCCAAATCTGAAAAATGCGCGCCGTCGACTTCCGAAATCGAAAAAAAAAAACAAAAACCTAGCACGGGCGTCAGTCAAATCTATAAATCATTAGCTGGGGCAGAGACAATATTTCAACATGGTCACTGACCTACAGCTACAGATAAAAAAATTAAAAAAAATCTTTCACACCGGATATTATCGGCCTGGCGACAAAATTCTGGCGCCTTACTTTTTTTCACACGAAATATAACCGAAAGTGAAAGGGAAAAGGTTTTGTTTTAAATACGCTTCGAGTCGAAATAGCTCGAAATGTCAACTATTGTTTTTACGTGTTAGATACTCGAATTTCTCAACAAAAACAGGATTAGAGACTCATTGTGGTTTCCAATATGTTAAGTGGCTAAAATGTCTATTTATAAACGAGTATGCATATTATCTATACTAATTAAATAAATATGAAAGCTAGTCTGTTTATTTAATAGGCTTTCACAGCTTGTTAATCTATTGATTTTAAAATAAATAAATTCATGAATTTACTGTGGGTATTCTACTAATATTAATGTGAAAGTTTGTTATGATGTAGGTATTTATATATACACTTTTGTGTGTTTGTTTCTTCATGCGAAGACTACTGAATTAGTTGTGATGAAACTTGGCGTATATATAGGTAAGGGTTAAGAATGACATATAGGCTACTTTTAATCCCGGAGTTGCCAAAGGGAAATAGGTGAAAAATGAAAATATAGTTCACACTTTATTTGGACTGTATCTCTACTTCGAAGAATAATTAGCATGAATTATATTTAAAGAACATCTTTTTAGAATATAAAATTATATATACATTAATAAACTATGACTCAATCTGAAAATATTTACAAAACAGTTAAAATAAACATTCTAATCACATTTGTAGCTTTCACGGACAGGTATGCAAGGCGCCATGCTTATCATCTCTTTTGTTGTCCGGCAAAATATTTAGCTGACTCGTCATTGTGTTTTGCGAACGTCAGAAAAAAAATCATTGTCTCTGGTGAAAAAAGCGCGCAATGAAGATGTCAGTTTAATTTGACAGCTGTCAATGGAGGCGTTGTTTGTGGCAAATTATGATTGACCGTTGTGATAGGTTTGTAAAATATTATTGTTTTTGTCAAGTCATTGGGGAGGATAAATGTTAACTATCTTTTTTGTGTCATATGAAAGTAATTTTACAGATGTATTTCAGATTTAACCAAAACGTTGAAAAAAAAAACAGCAAAATAAATTAAATTAATAAGAATGTATTTATTATTGAAACCTCATTCAGCATTAAAATATTGATAAAAAAATGAATAGAGAAAACACTCTACAATATTTAAAAAAATCTTTCGAAATCATCCAAGTAATTTAGGTCTAAAACTACTAAAATAAGAATAAAAACGATTGTTAGTCCACAAATTGGAATAAAATTTAAATATGATGAGCTTATCATAACATAAAACATAAAAAATATGCAAAATAAATCCAACATTATGTGCCTACACAAATGCATTTTTTATTCTTATCATTTTATTAAACAATACGCAATTAAATAAAAACACATGATAATACAATAATTAGGCGTTATGTAAAATCATTTTACATACCTTAAATAATAAACGCAAGACAATCTCACAGATTAAATAAACGGGTTCGAATCGACTTATCGCCTGTCCACCATAAAGGTCCTATAGCGTCCAGATTATAAAAAAAAAGACAAAAGAAATGGAAGAAAAAATACGTTATCTTGGGACGGCGCCAGTGGCTCAGGCGTTTTTTTAAGCAAAAATTCAGGCCTGAGGCTCGTAATTGACAGAATTTACGTATCCGATAAGGTTTTATATAACTGGTCGATTTTTACGCGTATTTTTTTTTTGTTTTTTTTTTCGTTACGTCGTTTTCAATGCTCTATGGCCAGCGTATAGTTTATTTGCATATTAAAAACGTTAAATTTACATTTTGGTTGGTACGTTCGGTTTGGTTTCGTAACTAAAGAATTTTTTGTTTAACGAGGTACAGGTGTAGGTTGGCTTTATTCGTAATTATAGTTATACGGAAATAAATATTGCATTTTTTCTATGTGGCCTTTGAATTGAATTGTTTTTTTAATAGTATTAATCAAGAAAATGATTCCACATTTAATAGTAATTCAAAGATAATGCAGACAGAGTATTTTTATGCGAGGGTGGAATGAAATATATAAAATATATGATAAAGATCCCAGAAGAATTTGTCTATCGAAATTTCACTTCAATAAAAACAATTAAGAAATCTTGACTTGTTGCACTCTCTGATCGGTAAGCTATTGTCAAGTCATGCTAAGTAAGGCGAAGTCAGTCTCTTGATGGGTGGCATATGGAATCAAGCCCTTCTTGCTTTTTGGACAAAATGTGGGTACCATTTGTTTATGAAAATATCAATGTCGTTTAGTGAAATCAAAGGATTTCAAGCAAATCTATTTGGACTACACAATGAATTCTCAATTTTTGTATTATCTTCTAATAATAAATTATTTATTTCTTTAAAGTAAAAATCCTCAATGATCATTCAAGCCCCAAAAAAAAGATTCACTTTCGAATTCCGTATAAGAATTGGATCAACGTACAGACACGCCGACGTTTTATATATAGATCAAGATAACGCACGTAACACCTACACGGCATCAAAGTCGGTGAGAAAAGGGTTTTTGTACACGAGGCGGTTGGAAGTGGCTTCATTTTGATTTTTATTTGATGAAAAAAACTAATATAGGGCGATAAATAAAAAAAAAATAAGCAAAAATGACAAAAATATTTTATTGATTCTGTGTAATGGTAAAGTTGTACAGATGGGCAATTCCATGAAAATGTCTCCCAGTGACTAAAAAAAAATATGTTTACTGTTGATATTAAAAATACTTTATTTTAATGGCAAAGCTATCGTATTTTATGTTCTGACAAAGTTCAACACATTTTTGTTTCTAGTTTTTACATTATTCGATGATTTTACAAAGAGTGTCGAGAGTGTCAGTAGAACGTGTATTTTGTTGTTGACTTTTAATTTATTTTTACGGTAAGTATTTCGAATTATTGTAGTAATTTGCTATGTTTCTACCAGTTAAAGTAACTATCTGTCGATATTTAGTTCTTCAATTGCGAAAACACAATATTTTATAAAGATATGAAGTTAACAACATTGCTATGTCAACGCGTAGTGTCAGTCACGAAATAATCCGAGTTTTCTTTATAACTTTAGTAAAACTTTTTCTTCGTGCCTAAAAAAAATATCTTCCTTCTTGACAGATTCACAAATGTTATGCTGACTGTAATATTTTTCTATTGTCAATAATAACTCTAAAAATAATATAAACGTTTGTGTAGTGTCAGTCACGATTTAGAGTCAGTCCCACAATACGTGGAGTCAGTGGCCGTATTTATAATAGTTAATGTATAATTTTGTTTGTAAACTGTATTTAAGGAAAATTAAAGCAGAAAGAGAACTCAAAAACCTATGGGCTATTTGAAAACTGAAATAGAGAAACCAAAAACTGACAGCAACTGCAATGCTTAATAAATCGGATAAAAATAGAGTATGTTCTCAACAATTTGCGTAAAAGGAAAAAAGAAGAGATGAGCATGTATAAAAATAAGTTTTAAGAAAAAAAAATGCTAGAATCCATCAATACATCTGTGATGGATCAGTCGCCTACAAAAGCGTTTGTGGCAAGATATTCATACGGAAAAGCTGTCGCAAAAAACAAAGTGAAATCCACTATGACGTCCTTTAAAGTGTAAAACAGTAGTGCACACATTGGCTAGACACATAATTTCCGAGATAGAACCTCCAAAATGCAAAAAAAAAGCAGTGCCGATACACTTAAAAATTTCAAGGAAATTTATGTTGGAAATGATATGTCACTATAATCTTGAAATAAAAACAGATTAATGGACTATTAATGTCCTTCTCCTCCTCCTCCGGCTCGAAGATGGAAGGAAATTTAAAAAGTAAAACCGTCTTTGAGTGATTAAAATTATTGAATAATTTCTATTTCATCTTCTCTGTTAGTTTCTCCGTGGCCGCTATGTTGGTATTTAATTAACTCGTCAGGTTTTACAATCAAGGTGATAAAACCAAGGGTGAGTTCAATTTCCGCAGGAGACGTAAAAAAAATGGTCTAGCAGGGCATAGAAGGCAGATCTGCTACTTGCCTCTCAATTAAAATTGATTAGGGAAACGGATTTAACAACCACCCTATACACCACAAGGAAACACTGTACTTCACCGATTAATATTAGTTTCTAAGATTTCATTAAAATATGCAACCAAATTGCAATAAAAAAGTGACGGTAGTGTCAGTCACGTTTTGGTATGTAGTGTCAGTCACGAATTATTCTTCAAATAAATATTTTTTTACAAAAGCAAGTTTATTTTTTTTACCATTATCTAATAGCTTCATTCATGTATTTCATCTTAAGATAACATTTAAAACAATAACGCTTGGAGGGAGGAAGAATTTGCAATTTGAAAAACAGTCTCGAAAACGACTTCCTTTTGGATGTAGTGTCAGTCACGTTTATGTTTCCTTTAATATTTTTAATTTCATAACTTTGTATGTGCTCTTTTTTGTACAGAAAGAACAGTTGATGCTTCTGGTATAGATTCATGGTAAAAATGAAACAACAACCCTAATAGAATTCTTAATATAAGACAAATTAGAACGAAAATTGCGTCAAATGTAGTGTCAGTCACGTATGGAATTGCCCAGATGTTCTTTTGTTGGTTATTGATATATATTATTTTTATTATCATGTTATTTTATAAAAATGGTATTATCACTGACTGTTTAAATAAATAGGTAAACAAAACTGCGCATAATATGTATGGAAAATGCCTTTCTTTAATCTTATTTTACTACACACTGAACTTTGAGTTCTCACAACGAGTGAGATACGACAATATTTTGTTTTTGAAATATAGACTTTTCATTAAGAACGCATTGAGTCTTACTTCGCATAGTATAACTACTTACACAAATATTAATGTGAATACCGGGTTATAGTCCTAGAAAAGAGAATAAAACCGTGGCGTGTGACTGCTTCGTTTAAATCTCTCCTTATATCCGTGGTCCAGAAGGCGCCATGACACTTTCATCTAAATAGTAACAAATATTCATTGTTATTAGTCTTTAAGGAGTTATTAAGATTTTTTATTTGGATGAATTTTGGATTTATAATAAACTAGCTGCGCCTCGTGGTTTCACATGCGAATGTCTCCCGTAAGTCTTCGGGGTAAAAAATATCCTATGTCCGTTCTGTTTCAAACAATCTCTGTACAAAATTTCATCCAAATCCGTTCAGTAGTTTAGGCTTGAAGAGCAGACAGACAAACAGTCAAATAGTTACATTCGCGCATTATAAATTACTAACTGTGCTCCGCGGTTTCACCCGTGTATACCCCCGTTATCGTATGATTTTCGGGATAAATACTATTCTATATTTTTTCTCGGGTTGAAGATTATATAATGAAGATTATATGAAATCTTTGTACAAAATTTCATTCAAATCCGTTTAGTGGTTTGAACGTGGAAAGAGACAGACATAATAACTTTCGCATATAGTATGAATTAGTATTAGTACTGAAGTAAGTATAAAATATTAATTTGATTTTACGTTGTATTTAATTGAATTGACATTTTTTTCAGTAATAAAAGTCAATTGATATTCGCGTGTACAATTTCAAAGATTCTTCCATTCGATTGCATGAAAATATAGATAACATTTACCCTTTCATCTTTCCTTAATTCTTTGACTATAAAATGTTTAATTACTTAACATACCTGCAATTACGCACGGCTACATTTTATTAATGTAGCGTGCTCAAAAAGTATGTTTAAGTATCAGTTATCTAGTTTCCATAGTACAAGCTTTGCTTAGATTAACGTATTAAATGTCCCTGAATATAAATGTATTTATATTTTATTTATTGATGCATTTTAAGTAAAATTTCCTTGTTTCGAATGTTTAGATGGCCCGGTTTCTGAGTCACGTTAACGCTTATTTATCTATACGATAGCGTTAAACGTCCAGTAACTGTGACGATTACGTTTCTGAGCAACGCATCATTGTCGAATTTCGTCTATTTGACAGTTAACTTTAATGAATCCATAACTAACAGTTTACTGAAATACTCAAAATGAATTAATAAATATTCCTAATCATCAACACAATGCCATCTAGTCCCAAACTAAGCAAAGCTTGTACTATGGAAACTAGATGCCTGATAGACATACTTAAACATACTTTTTTTGTAAATACATACATACTATAGATAAATTTACAACCAGACAGTAGAAAATGACAATGTTCATCACATCATTTATCTCGTGAACCCACACCCTCCGGCGCAATAGACCATTGCTATATCCACTGCGCTAATCGAGTTATAAAGAAACCGGGCATGAGCAACGCATCAAGTCAAATTATGTAATTCTGCTTTGCAACAGTTTTTTCTTTCGGAAACTTTTGCCTCCTTTATTTACGAACAAAAGGGATTATACAATAGTGTGGCATGATATATAAATTATAATTTAATTGTAATTGCTTTAACGCTAGACATAATATCAAACTTAGAAAGCAATTGTGGAGGATGGTATTATTCCTCCAACGAGGCGGGAGGATCCTCGAGCAGTCCGAACCATAGGACTGGCCGGCCGAGAATTATGTTTGGAAGTGGTATATATGCTTAGCGGCGAAAACATTTCGACATCGCGATTTAGGAATTGTGACGTCACGTGACGCCACACAATACTTCAGCTTAGGACCCTACTTGAGAATACTAACTGGCAAAAAACGGTAGCCCTCACTTCTGCACAGTTTTATATAAAAGAAACAAGCAATGACGTTGGATGAGAGTTGATATTACGAGGTAAAACGTATACTGATTGATTTGTACATAAAAACACTTCACTCGTCCCACAGTTGTATATTTCTACACTATATCAATTTTAGTTACAAATTTAGTTTCGAACATTTCGAGATGCAGGATAATGGTCGTTTTCGATATTCTATCTATCCCTTGTTTTGCTTACTAAAGTCAGGCAAATCTATCATTTGCACTTTGATTTCAATATGCTGTCGACGGATAGCTTTTATGACTTTAGACAATCAAATGTCATTTAATCTGAGATAACAATCTATCAGTAATCTTTTATAACATTATTGAAAACGGCCGTAAGAGGTAACTATACAAAATATAAATAATATAAAACGTATACTATTGACCCACGCATCACGGAAGCCAGTTATAAACAGATTGAAGGTTGTATAAAACCATTAGTAAAGGTTTTAACCAGTCGTAAAGCGGTCATATAGGTGCCGCTCAAATTCACCTTTGTTGGCTCACGTACGGTTATTTGCCTTACCTATGGATTAGTTTTTACTGTGGTAAATATTTGAAGCTGTGTTAATTCAAAGGATTCGAAGATGGAAATATTTTAACTGAAATTGGCTAACGACTGATCACTATAACTGTTTTTCTATTAATTTTGAAGGATTTTTTATACATAAGTATAATTCTGACAATTCCAATAAATTTTCAAATTTACTTCTAAATTATTTCTAGAAATTAAAATTATAAGATAAGTACACGTATCAGTGTCATAGATGGGAGCGAAAAAGCACCAGATTCTTAGATCTCACTCTAATCTAAAACTTAATAAAATAAAATAACTACAATTAATTTTACAAGTTTAGAGCTATACACGATTGTAATAAGTAGTGAAATTCTGTGAACAATTCATTTAAGTGGAATTACAAAAACCAATAAAGTTACTATTATAAAAAATATATACAATTTTCTTTTGAAATTCGTAAAAAAATTAATTTTAATTAAGCTTATACAGGTTACACAAGCAAATGAACAAATCGACTAAAAATCACAGTTCTTATTTTAAATACCTTCAAATTAAAAAAATTACATACGATTTTTGAAGTTGGTTAAAAAAGCTCATCTTCAAATTTGAAAAATGACATACGACTTTTGAAGTTGGTTAAAAAAGCTCATCTTCAAATTTGAAAAATGACATACGACTTTTGAAGTTGGTTAAAAAAGCTCATCAAAACAAAAACAAACATTTTTTTTCTTTTTTCGTCGGTTCGTTCAGAACTCAGAAGTCCCAAACAGCCGTCGGCACAGTTTAGTGTATAGGTGCGAGCTACCGACTTCGCACGGCTGTAAAACTTGTGCGGTGGTCCCTTTACTAATATTTAGAAAAACTTGGAATTTCTTAACGTTGACGGCGTTTTTGAGGTTTAAAGTAAACTCAATAACGAATAAACGAATCACTGTCGAAAGGTTTGCTTTCAAAATATTGTTAGTTGAGAGTATAGGATACCTTTGGCAAGAAAATGTATAATCACTACAAAGTATTAAACTTAACTTGCTTAGATTAGATTGTGGTTTTTTGGTAGATAAAAAAAAATAAAAATCCTTTTATTGCCATAAACAATGTTTTTACATTGAAATTAAAAAATAATAATAATTTTGGCAAAATGCGATGACGTAGCATTCGTTTGCTTTCTCATAAGACGAAACAATGCTGTTTTTCAGTCACCCCTAGAAGTAGGAACTGAAAGATGAAAGAGAGAGAAACAGAAACAGAAATAGAAGAAGATAGAGTGATTCTAGACGAAGGATTATGTACATTTATACATATGTATCATGTGTAATATAAAACGTGCGAAGCCGGGCGGTTTACGTATGTAGAAAGATGTGAATGTATTGTAAAGAAATCTTAGACAAATATTAATAAGTATCAAATATACCCATCTCTTTTTTACCTACGCCTTCCATATCTTTTAATCCTTTCTAGCGTTGTATGCAACATTGTAAAATGAATTTTCTGCATGTTTAACCAAAATAGCATAGAATAGTTTGCGTGACGAACTACGCTAACTTAATATGGGTGTAAAATTTGAAATTTTGTTTGTTTGTACGAAATTCCTTTGTAAAATATCACACATTTTCACGTGACAATTATTTTCGTCTCAAAGCGGGATCACTTCGGTATTTAAATGAATGAATGAATGAAATATATTTTTTATTTCTCCCACACATTAATCACATTTAAGTACAAAGTAGATACAATAAGGCTATACATTACTTACCTAAAATTTGAAAAAAAAAGTTATAATTTCGGTAGTTAATTTATAGAACTCTCGTAGGTATCCTGGCCTACCCCTACACATGTTATACAGGGTGTCCCGAAAACTAACATTAGTTTTTGATGCACCCGTATTTTATTATGGTTCTTACCTAGCTAAAATTTGAAAAAGTTATAGTTTTGGTAGAAATTTATAGAACTTTCGTAAGTCATAGCCTATCAATCCTTACACATGTTATACAGGGTGTCCCAAAAACTAACATTAGTTTCGATGCACCTGTAATACTTTAACATACTTAAACAAACGTAACATATGTTAACTAGATAATTCGCGTTAGCTTTAACTACTTATTTGTGTTAGATAGCACTATCAGAACACATGTTGGCCTAGCACCCTCTTTTTAGGGGTATTCGTGTGGAAAATCATCAATTATATGAACATGTATATTTGTAGCCAATAGCTTCCTGTGATAAAGGAATAGAAGATAAACGGAGCATATGTATATATATATATATATATAAATATATATATATATATGTGTGTGTGTGTGTGTGTGTATATGTTATTTAACTTAAAGAAGTCTATCGCATTGGATATATAGATCTGTAATGGTAGTATGTTCTATTAGATGAAATAAATAAATATCGTTTTGTTTATACTATGCCCTGGCTACACTCTGTATAAGTAACAAAATCGCGAACAAAGTTGAGATTTATCATAACTGATTTCAATTTTAGAAATTCTTAAAAAACTGTTATCAAAAATCGCCTTTATGAGAGTGTAATAACGTTTAAAAACTCTCTTCATGTAGTTGATAAAATAAAAAATTTAATCACGTTAAATTTAGTCTATCAATAAAAATATCTTTAAAAAAAATATCATATAAATAAAAATATCTTAAATCGTCTTTATATAAACGAAATTTCACAAAAATTCGTTAATTAGTTGCGACGTCACACATCTTAACATACATGCTTTTTATAATATTATATATTTTGTAATATTATCTACTAGTAGGATACCTTTTATGAAGTTTCGTTGTCAATTGTATCATATTATTAAGGAACCACAATCTAGGATGTTTTCTTAAAAATTACATAATTAAAACCCTATTTTAAGAAGTTAACGTAACTGTAACGTAAAATAATATAAATTCAAATTGTAACTCTTTATGTATGCACCAAATTGTATGGAATTAATAAAGTTCTTTTATTTATTTATTTATTTAAGAAGTTGACTAAAATTCAACGCAAGCCTTCAAAGCAATTCCTTTGTCCATGTTTTCTAAGCCACCATAGACGGCAGAATATTTACAATACATTTCGCGCTATTATTTAGCGCTCTGTAGGCTATGGTATGCGGTTGCAGTAAATGGGCAGAATCTAAAAATACCTTTGTTTGTGAACGTACTTAGCGCCATCTGTAATAAAATGTTCTACTGTTTGTGGTAGGGCTGGCATTTTACGACAAATACTTTTAACGTTAAATTTTTATAAAGAGATTTTAATAATATAAGAGACTAGCTGAGCTCCACGGTTTCACTCGCGTGATGGTGTCACACTCATAAAAACTATGCTCTAACTGTATCGGATCATTTTTATTGTATTGAATTGATTTGAAATTACAGGACCGATTTGGATGAAATTTTGTAAAATTTTGATGAGATTCTTTGAAATCTTAGGAATGACAAAGGATAGTTTTTATCCCAAAAATCCTACGGGAACGGGATAAGTACGCGATGGAAACCGAAGAGCTCATCTAGTATATGAATAAATTTCAACTTTCTATCAAGGTTTATGAGATACAGCTTGACAGACAGACGGCGAAGGCACAATAATACACTCTCGTTTTTATCTCCTAGTTACGGAACCGTGAAATTAAAAATAAATAAATATTCCTGGACATTTAACACTACGCCATCTAGTCCCAAACTAAGTAGAGCTTGTACTATGGAAACTAGATAACTGATAGACATACTTAAACATACTTTTTTGTTACTACATACATACTATAGATATATAAACACCTGCACAGTAGAAAATTATAATTCAAACAAGTAAAAATACTCAAAAGATTTTTATCTTTTATGCAAAATACCTAAAAGACATGTTTAACTTCACATCCTTTAAAGTTAGGTACACGCGTAAAATTGAAGATGAAGGTAGGATCTGCTCAAATAGGCTATATTTGCCTTTTTAATGTACGTACTAAGTTAGACCCTAGAGTTGTGTTGACTTTAAAATTATTTATGATTTTCTTTTATAAGCAATCGAAATGGACCACAAAATAAAAAAGACGTAGTTATTGTTTGATATACCTGAAAATATAAATTTGGTTATTAGACTTTTAGCAGATAAATTATGAATATTCCCTTTTGTTCTGTATAAAAAAGTGTAAAGTATTATTCTTACTTCCTTACTCCTAATATTATAAATGCGAAAGTTACTCTGTCTGTTTGTCTGTCTCTTTTTCACGCCTAAACTACTGAACCGATTTGGATGAAATTTGTACAGAGATTTTTAGAAACCCGAGAAAGGACATAGGATAGATTTTATCCTGGAAATTTCATGGGTACGAGAGAAATACGCGGGTGAAACCGCAGGGTACAGCTAGATTTAAATGAGGGTTTTTAGCAAAATACAAGTAAAAATGTATTTGAAGTTGTTCCAATTAAAGCCTATTTACAAAATTGCTGTCAATACCATCATGCTACAAATTTTAATATTTTATAGGTTTCTTACAATGCGGAGTTAACAATTCCTGGTTTTTTTCTGACACTTATAAACATATTCATTTATTTTATTTAATTTATTAATACTTAAGTATATTATCAATTATCATATTATTATTTTTGTAGAAAACATAGTTTTCATTATGATTTTTTGGTACAAAGGCGTAGGTTTTTATAAATTAATAAAATGGTTTATTTTTAAACTTCACCTGCTCTTTAACATCTAATTATGTGATATTGAAAAATATAGTAATTAAAGTAAACGAAAGTTGATGGATGTTACTTGAACAGCTGTTAGTCCGAGAGCTTGCGTGCCAAGTTCATTTCGATTCAAATAATTTTTATATTAAAAATACTTCTTATATCTACTATGTTCACAATTTATTTATACACTTAATATTTACTCGGTTTCGAGAAATCAGATAGGACAGGAAATACTACAAAGAATGTACGTGAAAGAAGTCTTTATTTAAATATTTTTAAATGCATTTCCTTCAAGAAGTGAAAATGTGTACTTTCTATAGAATGTTCTATCAAGTACAATTTTATAAGTAGCTAATTGTAGACTTTTATTAATGGTGGTAGGGTCTGCCGTTTGTCTAAAAATAGGAAAAATACGATATGGTAAAAAATTTAAATAAATTATAGAAAGAGAGGCGTTTGTAAGTTGTGCGTTAAAATAAACTATTATTAGTTATAAACTAAAATAATTGATCTTTTTCATTTTATGCGAATAAACTACCGAAACACAATATTCAAGAAAGTTGTTAAAAGAAAAATCCATGGCCAAATAAATCACGTAACCCCAAATTGCGGGGGTCGCTTGCATTAGCAGAAATAATGCGCGGGTGGAAACGACCCCCGTTTGTAAATCAATCAACCCTTACATTACGTTTATTGGTTAAATGAACGAGATTGGATGGATTTCGGATTTTTGATTAGTGTATTGTTTTAAAATGGAAGTTACGACTTATTTTATTTTATTAAGAAAAGTTATAACAGCACACAAATTATACACAATGATAAACAATATACAAAAAATTACCGTACAGATTTGTGTACCAATTATAGGTATACACAGCATTTGCAATGTGTTATACATATGTTATACAAAATTAAACATTTGAATTCATTGGTGTCGGTAGCAATAAAACATCCAAATTCAAGTTTTCTTATAAATTTTATACAATTTTACTGATTGCTCTCTTCTAACTAAAGATTATTTTAGACAATGTTAAAAACACGTATTTCTCTCACTTATAAAGTGACAAATAGTATTCATGTATGTATTCTCGATAGCCAACAAAAGATCCCATTTAAAAGACCTATTGGATACAAGTTAGATACCCTACTTCACTTAATATGCTATAAAATATAATAAGATCACACTCCCGGTGGCACGGAGTCGCTATACAAAGATAAAGATCGGATTTTTTCATCTCAATAACTCAGCTGTTAGAGATTTTAATCAGAATTAGCAGATTGCCTCTGATACAGCTTCGGCGTTAGCTTTTACATAACATTGTCATGCGGGATATCTTTTTTTATGCGAAATACTGTTATTAGTCACAGTTTGGTTTAATGAAGATGAAGAGGAATTTTGATTATGAATAAATTTTTGATGACATTCTGTGGCCTTATCAAGGGTTAATTGATTGAGCTTATATCAATCATAATTTATGCAACAAAGGTTGTTAATTAAGCTACTTAAAATTCTTTCATATATTTGTTTTGTTTATTTCAACCAACATCAATCCTTTTTCCATCGCTTAATTTATAAACTTATAAAAACGACTCTACGGTATAAAATATAATTCTGGCGAAACATTTTATTCCTGTATTACTATATTATACTAATTTTATACCTAAATCAACCGCTATGGGCATAAGTCTTAATAATAAAAAAATGCAATCGCATGTATACAGACTATCGTCTACTCTGAGTTACATATCTCTATGATTTCCTGTATACTTATTACTGCAATAAAGACATTTTTATTATGTTTTTTTTACTTAGAATTTACTTACTAGGCATCATCTCTACATGGGACGAAGTGTCCATGATATTGTGGTGGTGCAGCATGTCGGGCGGGGATTGCACCATCCCGCCGCCCCCACTGGCCATCACCATCACTGTATCAGGTCTTACCACCTGGCGCGCAACACACGGCTCCCAAGACCCCACCACGATTCTAATGTCAACTATAACACGCTCGCAGTTACGGGTTAAAAAGCTTTTTTAACACTTTTTTTAATTTGATAATTTTTGGTTACGCTATTTATTTTTATTTACACACGATATTTATACACAAGTTCGTCTTAAAAGCACAGTTTTAACACTAATAATTACGCTCGAATTTAAACGTATAAGGCTATTTAATTATATTTAACGCAACGGTACTATCACAAAGAACACTAACACTATTCCGTTCTTAGGCACTTCGACATTTTTTTTAAATCAATAAAAAAAATAAAAGAGCAACACACCCTCTCGCGGCAGATGCCAAGCCCATACTGCCGTACTATATGTATAATTCTATGGATCGACGCCAAAGCGCATGAGTGAACCGGCCCTCTTTCTGATTGGTCGATGTGTAGAACGCCTTATTGAACGGCGAGCTGTGATTGGTCGGAAGCTTCTCATTTTCCCGCCCTGCAGTTATAGACCCTCACAAAATGGCGACCCCCTCACAGGCTTTTGATGTTTTTTTGAACATTTTCTTGGGTAAAAAATAATCCTGTTCAGATATAATGAGTATGATTTATGTTTCGGTCCTTTTGTGGTCTGCAATCTAGTTTTGTTGATCTTTCATGTTTTAGGTTCAATCATGAACTGATTTCAATATTGGCTTTTTCCGTTTTACAATTATTGGACGATGGATTAATAAGTGAATATAAATTCTGAGTTATTGTGACTTTTTCTGGAGGAGACGTAAATTTATCCGGCTTTTACAAACGATGTGATTGATTAGAATTTTTAATTCTTATTATAGTGAAACAATAAATGTGAATTTCATATTCAATACAAATTATTTGATTATATTGAGGTAGTTTTTTAAGAAAAGGTTATTTTATTATTTATTAGTTTCTGAATGTACTTCAAATTATTATGTTTTATTGTTGGATACTTTTTGTTTTATTGTCAATTTATATCTACACATTATAATTATTTTAATTCCGTGATAAGAAGATTAAACTATATATTTACGTCTATCTCGCTAACTATAATGCGTTGAATATTTTACAAAAAATACATTTTTTGTTTATTGATCTATTTATAACAAAATTTAGACTGACAACTTATAATATTTTTTTATGTTAAAATATTGTGCACAAATACGTAGCGAAGTGCATTAGCAATTATAAATATTTGATTTTTTAATATCTAATAATGAAAATAGGCCTTTTGCTATATTCCTATATATATATTGTAAAATAAATAAATTTGTATTCGCCCTGCGTCGTCTCAGAATAATCAGCGATGAAAGAACTGCCATCATAGCCTATCATGGCTATGTATCTACAATTATGAGGTATGGCATTATCCTCTGGGGCGGTTCATCTTATGCGAATCGGGCATTCCTGGCACAAAAAAAATGTGTTAGAAGCATATGTGGAGTAGGACCACTGGATAGCTGTAGACCCCTCTTCAAACGATTAAACGTCCTTACCCTCACCTCAATGTATATATTTGAAGTGGGTGTATTTATTAAAAAACACCCTTTCCTCTTCAAGAAGGCGGCAGATGTTTATAAATATCCATCTAGAGACCCTAATAGACTTATTGGCCCTCAATGTAAAACTGCACATTACTTTAAAAACGGACCGTCTATGCTCATTAAAATTTATAATAAAATTCCTATGATAATTAGGGATAGGCCTCTTAATTTAATGAGATCCAGTTTAAAAAAATGGCTCATCCAAGGAACTTTTTATAATATAAATGAATATCTCAATAATAAGGAAAAATATAAATTAAAAGATATATGTTAAGAACCTCTCTTAATCGTCTTATTGATATTGTGTTTGACATTTTAATGAATGTAATGAATTATATTTTTGACATCTATTGTATTAATTATTTTGACATTAATTGTAATAATGCATCTTAAAATATGTTATTTGAATTGTAAATCATAGACAAAATTTGCACGCTATGTATTGGCGAAACATGTGGACCCTAGTACCTTAAGACCTTTGTATACTGACCATGTTTTATGCAAATAAATATATTATTATTATTATTATTATTATTATTCAACTAATATTATGAAAGTTTGTGAGGATGTATGTTACTCTTTCACGCGAAAACTACTGAACCGATTATGATAAAACTTTGTATAAATATAGGTAAGTAATGGTTCAGAATAACATTTAGGATTCCAGAGTTGATACGAGATAATTAAGAAGTAACGCGGGTGAAATCGCGGGGTGCGACTATTTTTAATTAAATATATTCATTACTTTCTTCAACTTGATTTAATAAAGTCTTCTTTGCATAGGTATTGATAAAAATAATAAATCCTGATATATAAATACTTTATGCGTATAAAAATAAATATAGAAATAGATAAATTTAAATTAATAGGATAAAAACAAGCCACGCAAAAAATAACCTGGGCATTAAAATATTTATAAAACTACATCAAAATGGGTTTAGTATTTATTCGGGCCTACAGTGTATTTTCTTTATTTTATTAACAAATAATTGATATGTAAATAATAGATTTTTATACAAATATTGATTTTTAGATAAATGATTTTTTTATACGAAACTAGCTGATCCCCGCGGTTTCGTCCACGTATATATCCCGTTCCCATATTATTTCTGGGATAAAATCAATTCTATGTCTTCTCGCGTTTAAAACTATAAATGTACAAAATCTCATCCAGATCGGTTAACATACAGACAGGCAGACAAACGAGAGTTACTTTCGCATTTATAACATGTAGGAATTCGAAATTTTATATCCTACTACTATTATAAAGGCGAAAGTTTGTAAGTATGGATGTATGGATGTTTGTTACTCTTTCACGCAAAAACTACTGAACCGATTGTGATGAAACTTGGTATACATATAGATAAGGGTTCAGAATAACATATAGGCTACTTTTAATCCCGGAGTTGCCATTTAATCAGAAGTTACGCGGGTGAAACCGCGGGGTACAGCTAGTGAAACAATAAACACTCTAATAATGCAATTGAACAAGCAATCGTAATGAGCAATTATTATCTATCTGTTGTTTTTTACAAATGTCATAGAGCATAGTAGTTTCTTGTTTTTCTTTGAACTCGAGTACTTTCCATTTAAAAGAAATAACTTATTAAAGGATTTAATACGCGATTTATACAGTATAATATAAAAATAATATTTTAGCCTTTAAAATTTAAATAAAATTTGTTTTATGCTTTGCCACGATCTACTGTAAGAAAAACAGAGTTCCCCACCCCTGGCCCATATTCAAATTCAAATTCAAATTGTTTATTTTTCCAAATTGGCTCTTTTCATACCTAGAATCGAACCAAAAATGATAAATCATGTTAACCGAAATTTATTGTAAAGCGTCCATTAGTAATTATTGATAATTTGCATTTAACACAATCATTTGTTATTCTGACAGATTGCTAAAATATAAGTCAGATTTCTAAGAATAGTTTGGTAATATCGTGACGGGTTAAATCCGGTTTTAAGTCATGTAATGTAAATATTTAAACTAGTTCTAATAATAATGGATTTTGTCTCATTTTTTTTTAATTTTATAATTGTTTGTAAAGCCTGTATTCCAATTCCATTAACAATAGGTGAACCGCATGCCCGCTTGCTTGCTATAACATAAAATAAATAATAATAATAATTAATAATAAAATCAATTTTCCGTACTAGTGATACTTACATTTCATAATTGACAATTTAAAAAGGTTCGTAATAATTTCATTAAAGTCAATGGAATAAAGATTATTTGATTTGATTTGAAGAAAGAAAAGAATAAAGATAACAGGAATGAGAAGCAGTTACCTGCCGCTCCTTCTAGCTTAAAAGAGATAGATAAATTTATATATTATATTATTCTATAATAAGGAAAGCAGTTCATAATGTAATCACCACACAAATATTAAAGGTCCTTCAATAGTAAATTATTACATATTTTACATCATACTAGCTGAGTTCCGCGGTTTCACCCGCGTATATCTCCCGTCCCCGTAGGATTTTGGGGTTAACTATTATATGCCCTCCCTTGGATTTCAAAGAATCTCTGTACAAAATTTCATCCAAATCAGTTTAGTAGTTTCGGAGCCTATCCCATACAAACAAATAAACATTTCCTGTTTACAATATTAGTATAGATGTACATAGTCTCGTTGGTGCAAACGGTTATATATATTTACTTTATTATTCAAGGTTTATCAAACACTTTAACTAAAGACTTACTGCTTTCTATATCTTACAAAGAAAAAATTACATTTTTTAGGCAAAAATGTTTCTCCGTTGTAAGAAAAAAGCTCGTAAAAAGCTTACTCATACAGATAACGCAAGTACCCTATTACGTGACTACACTTTTTCAGCTAAAAAAACTATCGCAAACATCTGCACTTATTTCCGTTTCCTAAATCTGTCGCAAAACACACACAACCCAAAAACAATTCTAATTTCAAAGTTATAAAGATTCTTTTTGTCTGTGAAAACTTTTTTAATCTACAATCGTCACATCTGCAAGATAACTCTATTATCTGTGGAACTATTTTATCTATGGCTAATGAAGTTCGGCGCGAGCATTTGGCGCCAATTTTTTTTAACCTCACACGTTGACAATATAATTAGGTGGAAAGTATTGATTTAGTTCGTCTTTAGGCCAATGATTTATTGTTCTATTTAACCCTGAATGTGTTTTTATGTGTAGATTTTTGGAAACTTTCTTGCTGGCTGCCGCAAATATACTTATAACTGTTAAATTGACTCATTCTTGCAACAAAAACGTAATCGAATATTTTTTTAAATATTTAACATTAATCCATAATTTACATTGTGTCATATTAAAATTTGTAACATTTTACCAGTCAGTAAAATTCGAAATGAGTAATCTACTCAAATTTCAAGCAACAATATTGTGTGTCAATTTTTTTTTGTTATTACGTTATCAATCATATATCATATTATAAAGAGGAAAACTTTGTTTGTGTGTTTGGTTGTAATTACATTATCCACGAGTAACATAGGCTATATTTTATAGGAGTCGGCCGCGCATAGTATCAAATAAAAGTCAATACTATACATCATACGTATTTAGCAATATTTAATATTTCGACTTAACCAACAAATTAATACAAAAAATTCTTCTTTACACTACATACATTTATAATTGTAGTAAAAATAATAAAAAAAACGTGTCCAATGTTACCCGATATAAGTATAGTATTATATTATCTGTGCTCGATGTTACTATAGCATGCCAAGTCGCGTGATAGTAGTTAGCTAATAACGTAGGGTTGAAATTAAAATTGATGTACAGATGCTGATATGGGGGACTGTGGTCGATCATCCTTGTGTTTTTAAATACCTTTTGCATTATAATGTTTTATTTTAATTATCAAATACTTACAATATTTGTCTTCTCTATAAAAAATTAATGTCTGTCTTCTTGGATTTTGACGTACAATATTAATTAAAAATATTTTTTGACGGTGACTTTTTATGACGTTTTGACTTTTCTTTTTATTTATGTTTATATTTACTAATGTCATTTATATTTAAAACTGTGAATCTCCTGTTAATATTATTTTATGCAAATTGTGCGTTGTTTAGTTGCCTGGAAGAGATAGCTCCGTAACTATGGCGGTCAATTGTGAGATTTTTCTTTTTGTTCTTTTTTGTCAGTGTGTGCAATAAAACATATCATTTCAAGAATCGAAATGTATTCTAAAGACAATATATTATCATACTTATTAGCAAATCAAACAAGAAGATATAAATTAACCTGGCAATTGTACAAAAACTTGACCCAAACATTCATCAGAATATATTACTCATTTTTATTACATGTTTTGTGTGAGAAATCTTTGTTTACAGCTAGAAACGATTTTATGGCCATCATTTTTAGTTATTCCACAAATATAAATATACTAAATATAAAAAAAATACTCAAGAATTTTTATTAAGTAGATAAGTAATTAATAAAAAAAATCTAATAAAATTTGTTTTTAATTTTATTAAACTCCGCATTAAATAAAATAGAAGTCTGATGTCTTTTTTAAACATTTTACAAATGTTTTCAATACCTAACAAAGGTGTGTCTATAATCTGTTTTTTCTGGCAGTAAATGGTACATCACATTGATCTGTGCCATTACAGAAAAAAGCACAATGTCACTTTTCGCGCCAAACGTAGTGTTAAACGCGGGAATGACAAAGACAAGTTTTTCTTTTGCTTTTGTCGGTCCACAGATAAAAGATCGCATGACAAATACATTTTTGTTGCGTTCTTTTTGGATGAGACGACACTTTTGATATTTAATAGGATTCTAAGCTTAGCTACTATAATGTACTATAATGGTCAGTCGGTCAGCGGAGCGTGATTGGGCGTTGTTTTTTTTTTTGTTTTGACAAAGGAGGGTTCTTATTTTGACTGGTTTCTTTGATGGAGTTTGTACGCAATATTGAGAGCGTTTTAAATTGGTGTTGTCGAAACTTTCAAACGAGGATATAAAAAGTGGAAGGTTATTGTACATTAATCCATATTATATTGACGAAATGGCAGTGGTACTTGAGACTTTAAATACATTTTTGAGAGAGAGCTTTTGCAGGGTAAAATTTTGTTCCAAGTTGAAACGGTGCATGACTAACCACCGAAAAGCAATGAATGAATGTTTTGTTCTATGAATGTTATTCGAACTAATTGTGTGTGTTATGTAAGTTTGAAATAAACTTTCTTCCTTTCTTTTTCTTTCTTGAATGTTCCTAGATATTGTATGTCTCATTGATTCCACTTTTGAGGATAAAGCTTATAACCTTGATTTTCCAATACTTATAGAACATCTTATCTTAATGAGAAATGCAAATGTACATTTTCTTATGTGCCGTTAGTTATTTTTTTCCAGAAAGTTTGTTTCAGTACAATAATTTAAACTTATTTTTTTTGTATTGTGTTCCACAAAATATGAAAATATTTAACGAGAGAACTATTAAGATTATTCACTACTACTTAAAATATTTTAAATAAAATACTTTTTAAAGGATTTTAAACGCGGTTTATTACTTATACATTATTTTACATTATTATTTAACCCGACGTTTCGAGCACTTTACAGCGAGCGTGGTCACGGGAGACTGAGATGGCAGTTGCCTTCATGAGTGTTTCAAAAATTGTGTGTCTACCTCCATTTATTTCCCCGAAGATGGTATTTGGAAAATTGGTTCGGATTCTTGCAAAATTGACTTACAGTGTCCTCTTGTCTTGTGGTATGCTTGACATGGGGTTTAAAATATGATTTATTTTTAATTGTAAGTTTTATTGTACTTTGAATAATAAAGATGTAATTTCATTTCGTTTCAATTAAAAAGTAGCGGTATGCAACAGAGCGCTTTCTTTGATTGTTGACCCTATTAGAGCTACCCAAATTAATAAACACATCACGCTCCGTGCAGCAGTTTTTACGGTTGCCCTAATTCAATTATACACTTGTCCAGGCGTGAGAAGTGTCCTGTTAATAAAGATGGCGTCTCTAATTGAACGAGGCGCCTTTTATAAATAGAAAATTTAGGGACTTACTGACTGTTTAAATGTTTAATGTTGGAGTCAGTCGCTTTCGTGTTTAAATACATTTCAACAAATACTGTCTTTTAAATTTATAACTCGGTTTACGGAATTCATGTAAGATTTGATTCGTATAAGAATATTTTTATTTATCCATATGACGACGGGTTAGAATATCTAATCTTATCCCCTTCCTTCCTTCCTTTACTGAAATTTCGCTGTCCGTCTATCTATCATAAAGCTTCAAAGAAACACCTGCATATTTATAGGAATATTTAAGACTCTTAGTAATAGATTCGTCTGTTCATTTGTCTATGACGCAATCCTACCCCAGCTTAATAAATAGCATTTCTTAGACACAAAACCATTAGTCCCCTGACCGGACGCGGCTGCGGACGGTCCGGTCGCTTCCGGAAGATTCCGGATTTATTGATTGCGGTAAATTCGCTTGAGGGTAGCTTTTGTTTGTGTAAGTATACGTTGGGCAAAAATAATAGATACATTTTGTAATTGTTTTATAAGTTGACATGTTGCTGGAACTTGTCTACACTAATATTATTATAAATAATGATTACTAATAATAAATCTTTATTCAAGCATCAAAGGCTAGTAGTTAGTACACCAAAACATAAATGATAAATTATTAAAATAAACTTTAAAAATTACAAATATGAAATAAAATTATTTAAATTAATAATTTAAAGTCAAAAAGAAAATTAAATTACAAATTAAAAATTACAAGTAAAATAAATTTAAAAAGAAACAATAAAAATATATCTACTGTGATATTTTTATTGTTTTTTTGTAAATTTATTTTCGACCTTTTTATATACTGAAGATATGGAAAACTCCTTTTTGCCGACAATCTTACCCGAAAAATATCCATATTATGAGTAAGTATAAAATATTAAGGAATTTTTCAATTCGATTCGATTGAAAAGCTTGAAATGGGCTTTTGTAAAAAATATATTAACTATAAATATCGTAATTTTAGTTGTATATTACTTATCCTTCAAGAAAGATTATATAGCAACTTGTAATAATGAAATTTTTATATTTCGACAAAAACCAAAGTAGCTTAGCAAAACGTGGTCAGTAATAACATACATTTATATGTAGGTACCTTATAATATTTTCCCTTATCAATGTTTATTGACACAAAATAAAAGGCACATTTTGATAATGTAATCTACAGATAGCGATAATTCATAGATCAATATAAACAGAGATACAAACATACGTAAAACTGGATAAGTGCTACCATATGGTATATTTGTGGAAGCTATTGTAAATGGTGTTGTTACTGAATACTATTTTTACAATATTTTTGGGTAAACAATGTTTTAAACATGTCTAAACTAAAAATGAAGCGTTTATAAGTTCATAGGCTGCACAGATTAGAGAATAAAAGGCAGATGGAGTGTTCCGAAGACTCGAGTGACGCTAACTACTCTAACGTACACGTACTGTGTGAGTGAAATTTAAAAATTACGAAGCCCTACGTGTTGTGTCAAACTAGACGAACATTTTTGTATTTGCTTTTGAAGTCTGTATTTGCTTTTCGGCGTCACTCGAATCTTCGGCCGCGCTCCATCTGCCTTTTAATCGCCGCAACTACTGAACAGATTTTCATGAAATTTTGTTAACACGTGGACTATTAGTTAGATTATGTGATAGGCTTAAATCCTAGAATTATTACTCAAGAATTACGCGGGTGAAACCGCGGCGCGTGGCTAGTTATAATAAAAGAGCAACCAACGCGTATCTGCTTAGTGTAAAGTACCAAAAAAAAATTAAAAAAATCCTAAATAGTATACCAATTTCTTTGTATCTGCGTCAATTTTGTCTCCTTTAAAAGTTTAGGAAGCGTGTAAAATCCGAAAAGGCCCAGGATTAAGTATTATCACATTCTGACAATGCGGGGCTGTCACTGCGATCAGATTAACGGTAAGCGACGCTGTGCGCGTTCGAGTGGAGGATGGGTCTTGATCATTGTTGATAACAACATACTCGTACATAAGTAAACATATGATTTTCGAGAGTTATTTAGCTGGTGACAAATAATATGCTATAATTAACAAGTTTACTGAATGACTTTTTTCTTCACTAGGTAATATTATGAAGAGGAAAAATTTGTTTGTTTGTAATGAATAGGCTCAAAAACTGCTAGACGGTTTTTAAAGATTCTTTCACCGTTCGAAAGGTACATTATCCACGAGCAACATAGGCTTTATTTTATATATAACATTATGCTACGGGAGCGAAGCCTAGTGGATCAGCTAGTCTGTTATAAACTAAAAATTGTTAAATAGATTTAATTTTCTTGTCATAATATTTATTTTTCTACATTACATAATTTTAATTACAACTTTTTAACTTAAATGCAAAACAAAGTTAGTATACTATTTTAGACATATTCCACAAATTACACAAAACACCTTAAAATAATACGTAACTTCGATAAACAAGCAAAATCGTTGGATAGGGGATCAAAAAAATCAACCTCAAATATTCCTGTGACGTAATCCATCAAATTCATCACATAAGATGGGATTTCACGGTACCCTCTGATGCGATTAGACCCTAATCCTTACTGGTGTTAAAAACTCTCTTTGTTATAAACACAGATAAGAAATTATTAGTTTTTTTACATCATATTTTTTTATTATTTAGGGTCCTAAGATACCTTAATCTACAATCTAGCCTAAAAAATAAATAAGTATTTTTTTTTGCGAAATTGCTACAATAAAATTATTATAATATAGTGTCCACTGTTACTTGCTTAGTGTCTGATGCATTCGCATTTATAATAAATAAATAAATATACATACTATAAAAAGATAAACATTAACAGACAGTAGAAAATTACAATGTTCATCACATCATAACTTTCTACTCGTGGGGATCGAACCCACACCCACCGAAGCAAAAGACCATTGCCACATCCACTGCGCCAAACGGGTCATCAATTAAAACATAGCATATATACAAGGGAATCGAACCCCATTCCCGTCGGTGTCAAAGCTACCACTACACCATCGAGACAGCATCTGCTCGGCGCCAGACAATCTTCAAGAGGCGGCAAGTTCAAACCATATGGACGGTAGCACTTGACGTCAATACCCGCTTTGTTCCACTGCGGGAAAGTTAATATACCGATAGGACCGTTTAACCGACTTTCAAGAAAGGAGGTTCTCGATTCGACCGTATTTTTTTTTAAAGAAAGATTATTCCATACACAAGCAAGTACATAGAGAAAAATACAGACAATGAAAATAAAATGAGAAGGAAAGAAAATACAATGCTTGATAATAATAACAACTATTATAGATAAAAATAATAACAATTAAAAGCATTGAAAAACCAAGAAACTTATTAGCTAAACTCTATTGATGCATATAGTGTATGGAAAGGGAGGGCCACTCGGCATTTGTTAAACCAACATAAGGCAAATGTAGCATGGTGCATAATTTTTAATGTATGTTACCGCATATCTCCGGCTTTTGTGGACCGATTTGGATGTTTTTTGCATTCGAAAGAGTAGCGTCAGGTCCCATAGAAATTTGGTTCAAGTCCGATAATCCACGTGGAAGATATTCCAGGGAACTCTTTGACAATCAACAGTTATATATCCATTACACCCCATCTCTGAGACTGAATTGTGACTAGATGATATGATTTCCCTTCACTAAAAAGATAAGAATAATAACTTTTCGCCAAAAAATAGAACCAACCTCCTCTCTAGAAAGTAGAAAATAACTTTTATTTTGTTTTTGTTAAAATCTATTCTGAAGGGACCGACTTCCCTATTTATGTTTTATTATTTGGAGAGGTATTTGGGACAAGCTGACGTGTATTATACTATATAGTCTACTTAGTCTATACCAGTGGTTCCCAAAGTCTATATCGACCCCTAGGGGTCTATGACATCCTGCAAGTGGTCTTACGTCAGCGAAAAAAAATTTGGAGGAGTATGTTTAAGTTTTTAACACTAAACTTCACTACAGTTAGAAATTTACAAAAAATCAATATCAGGTAAGTATGGAGAACCCCTTCTTACCTACTAAACTAACACAAAAAAAAAACATGGCAGAGATAGGGATCTACGACACAATAAAGTTTGGGAAACTCTGGTCTGTACCCACATTCATACCCCGGTTCATACCCACTTCAAAGATGTAGTGTCGCGAAATTTAACGACCCTAGTTTTTTGAGAGATTCACTTCAGAACTTTACAACTACACTGTTTATATTTCCTGTAGAATTTTCGGGATACAAACTACGATATACTCGGATCTCAAACTATATTTATACAAAGTTTCAACCATATCGGTTCAGTAGCCCCCAGTCGACACCAACAGGTGACTTGAAGACGGGGTAATGTCTATCCGTAGACAGCTGTAGTAGGTAATTTACGTGACTTTTGCCGATGCATCCACCATCCATCGACAGTAACGTCCGCGTATGTGTCTGCTGATGTGTTGATGGGGCTTTAGGCATGAAGAAGAGACAGAGAGAGTTAATTTCGCATCTATATTATTCGATATTATTATTGTAAGAACCTATTGTATTTGTGTTACAGCGAATAAATATTTCAATCTCCCTCTCTCTCAATTAATCAATTTTATTTCGAAATTGTGTTAGTATAAAATGTTTTATTGTTACTCAACAAACAGTTTTTATTTTTTTTAATTTTGCCTCGCCTTTTTTTCTTTAATATAACATTTCGAAAAGCTTAAAGCTGAACGAAACGTTTTTGTAAAATGAGGTTAGAATATAATATTTATAAATATAGGTAATATACATAAGTGTCCAAATAATGTTCCACAATACACAGACAACACACAGACAGACGGACATACCTCACTGGCGTCTCTTATCACGTATATAAATTCATCGGCCGTGTTAGTCACAGATAGGGAAAAAATGTCGGATATTTGGAATTCCTTTGGCTATCTTAAATTTTTAGTTTTTATTGATTAATCCTACTAATATTGTAATTGGGAGTCTGTATGTTTGTTGCGGAATATTGTAAGAACGGCTGAGCGGATTTTGATGAAAATTGAGTTTGACAATTTTATTTTGAGTTACGACATTTCTTTCTTAATGAAATCAATGTACTTTTATTTTAGTTTTAGATGTTTTTAAATACGTTTTTGCTGTTATCACCAACATTATTTGTACTTTTCTTCATGTTTCTCTGAAAATTATATATCTTAAACATATCATTTTGTAAGCGAAATTAAGTTACTAGCCTGATTGGGTGAAGGATACTATTGTTTGATATAGGAAGGCAGAAGCTTAGTTCAATATAATTTTCCTTTTATCACTATAAAAAATATGAATAATATTAGTGTTTTTATTTATCTACACTAATATTATAAAGAGGAAAACTTTGTTTGGTTGTAATGAATAGACTCAAAAACTACTGGGCCGATTTTAAAAACTCTTTCACCATTCGAACGAGTAACAAAGGCTATATAATATATAACATTAGGCTACGGGAGCGAAGCCGCTAGGATTACCTACCTATATAAATTTATCTTTCTTTAGAGTTTTTATTTATTTTTAATATAAACGGATGACACAAATCCATTGGCTAGTAAAAAGCAGCTTTAATATCATATACAAAAAATCTAATATTATTTACTAACATAAAACTAAACTAAACTAAAATTTTCAGAGAAACATGAAGAAAAGTATAAATACAATAACTAAAGTTTTCCTTTCCATAAAGAAGAGATGTAAGAAAAAGTACAATAAACAAATATTGATTGATAGTTAGTTGCCAAAGAAGCAGATAAAACGTGGATTTTATTAAAATTAATGGCAACAAAAATGCAACTCACAGAGCGTAATAGGTAAAAAGCGCGGGAAGCAAATTGATACAAATGATTTTCCATTGGTTTCGATAGTCATCGTTGCGCAAAGGGGTGAAATTATGTAATAATGATGTACTTATACCTATCTATCTGTAACATTAATAATAAAATCTACGGAATATAATGCAACATTAAGAATCATATTTACTAAAATGTAAGTCGTACTTATCATAAAATTACTGTGCAGGTAGATGATAAAAAGTAGTGATGGCAAATGGTATAAAATATTGGTGTCGCTGTAGAATGGGAAATAATGAACCAAAAGGTATAATACACTAAAACATGAGAAGGGAACAGTTTTATTTAGTGTCTAAAATAGCATCTCTGGACGTTGGAAAGGGGTATGTATTATATGTACATATATCTATCATTTTTTAAATACTGTCATATACCGGGTGTATATTTATGCTGTCTTGAAAAAATTAGGGAATATAAAGGAAGCGCAGTGGAAGCTGATGGTATAGATATAAAAAATCTTTTTTTTTTATGTTAGCAGGCAAGCGGGGCATGCAATTCACCTGATGTTAAGTGACCGACCGCAGCCCATGGACATCTACAACATCAAGTGTCAAGATGCCTTGCTGGCTTGAAGAAAGAGGATAAGGAGAGGATATCTTTGATATTTTAGTTCACCGAACTTTCACGGTTATAATATTAGTATGTTCATGGATTATTTGTTTATGAAGTTGGTCTGAATAAGTTGAATAAATAAAAAACAAAACAAAATGGAGAATGACCTTTTACATAAATCAACTTTCATTACCTAAATAAAAATAATGTCTTAAAATTATTTATAGATCCAACATATTTGCCTTTACAGACATGCAAATATTATTACATTATTATTTGGTTAATTATGTAAATTACAAGTAATAAAAACATACAAAAAAAAATATCAATAATATGAATTCAAGTCAACTATTTTCAATTTATTTCAAAAAACGTAGTCAAAATTTATCACAATGTCAATAATGATTTTTAATTGATCGATTTATTATATAAAATGTAATATAAATAAATTATTAAAATGTTATCATACTACACTTGTCATATTTATAATCAGTCTGTAAGCTTTAAAAATAAACATAGAATACTCTTAAAATATTTTTTTTGATACGTAATTCTTTATTAAATTTTTTATGATTATCAATTTTAATATTAAGGTTACAACATCAACTCGTTATTATTGTTTAATACAAAATACGTCCAATCATTTTAAGGAAAAAATTTTAAAGGTGACAGGCCCATTCAACAGCACAAAGCGCTTGCATATTAAATAATTAAATTAAAAAATCAAAATGCACAACAGGTCGGGGGAGTTATGGATTATTGTGTAAAATAATTAATATTCATACTATTGAAAACAATTTCTTTTGAAACGTCCGTCAGTGCGTATGCGCAATGAGGGGTGACGTTTGGGAGTGGTTTTGATCCTTTTAAATAAAAAAAAATGTAAAGAAAGGGGCTATTATTATTGCAAATAAATATGTAGGGATTCAGTAATAGTTAGAAAATATGGGTATTTTATAAATACATTCTTGTAATCTTAGGAATGATTATTATTTATTACGTGATATCTAGCAAGTTGCTTAATGAAAACGAAAAAATCCAACCTAATAAAAAAGAACATCCTAAGAATTATCATCCTATTAATATAAATTTTTTCATCAGTCACCCGTTACTACGCTCGCTGTAAAGTACTCGAAACGTCGGGTTAATAATAATGTAATGTAATGTATATAAGTATTTTATTTAATATCACTTTTTTCACTTCTTTTATATTAAATAGCATATTTATGCTAAACAACTACCACATAGCATTTAAAGTATCAAAAAGCGGTCGCAGTACACCCATCCCCAACATGTGTGTATGCATTATTGTGTTACTTCATTAAATAATTCGCTTTTAAACGTATTGCCTAATGCAGCGAATGAAAATGATCCTTCAACCCTTTTAAAATATTTTTATTAATTTGCCCTCAAGACTTTAGTAGACACGGCATCTTGTAACGCACATTACTTGCAAATAAAGAGTTGTTATTATTATTATATTTTTTATGTAATAGTATAGGTAGACTCTACTTCTTGCTTTATTAGATAGATCATGCGATGCGCCTTAGCGCGCCTTCTTACCACTAGAGATAGAAACAACTTTTCAAACTTAGTTATGACGTCAATTTCTGCATTCTTATTTTGCTTTTAGTATGTTGCATTTGCTTAAATATAGTTAAGTTTTCAAAATTTTTATTGGAAAACAATTAGAATTTATGTGTGTTTAAGTTATTATCATTAATTTTCGAGATAGAATATGTCCGATATCACATTTAAAGTTAAATGTATTGTGTAATCAACGCAGTAAAATACTAACTTCCAATCACCCCACCTTATCTACACCGCGAGTAAAAAGTAATTTTTGTAATTTCCTGCAAACAAATCACGGAGTCATCGGTGCATCGCTCGTCCAAATCACAGCCCCACAATTATGTGTATTGACACAAAATAATTTCCTGATTGTCTTCTGATTAAATGCACACGTCAAATGTATGAAAAAAACGTGTTTTTTTTTTACCTCAATATTCCCAATGGTTCATTATCGATATGGGAAAAACTATTCCCCTCGTGTTTAGATTTCACACCCACGATTTTTTGATTAAAACTTGCGTTAATGCGGGGGTGTACCGCAAGGGTGCAGTTTCGGTCTCATATTTTTGTTATGCATGTTTGGGTAAAGAATGTAATTTGATTAGGTGATTCCAATAATATTTTTCGACTTACGCAATGTATACAGTGGGAAAAAAATTGGATCATCCCCAATACTTATTAGAAATAGCTGTAGCGATTTTTAAGATTCACAAAAACTAAAGGGATTTTTGTTTTTAAACTCGTTTTTAATTTTACCAATGGTATACCAATAAGTAAAACGGCAGTTATATTTTACTTAAGCATAAACACCACCTTGGTATCTATTAACAGATATTTAACTATCTCTAGTAAATAATTACTCGATTATTTTGTAATTATAGGGTACTTTTATAAATTCCCCATCGATTTTCAAGTAAAATATAAAGATTTGCTTGTAATAGTAAAAAAATTTACATATTATAATGTTTTTCTGTTATAATTATGTTATTGTAATATTCTGTTTGTGTGTTGACTAAAATAAATGAATACATAGTTCTACATCTAAATCTTTTTTTTTGTAATACAGTGGTATTGTCCATTCTAAAGTCTTGTCTTTGAACTGTAGGCCCAATTCAAAACTTATTTATACATCCAACCGACATGTCCCCGTCCCCGCGGGGCCATAAAGTCACGTGCCATTAGCAGCTGGACTGAAATAACCGTTGTATTATTTTTTCATTATTTCCATGCTGTAATCCAATTTGTAGCCCGTCGGGAGTTGAAAGTTCAAGTTTTTTCTAGTTTTACATGCGTCAAATGAGGGGCAGTTTATGGTTAAAGGACATCTTTGGTGAATCACCTTTAATGAAAAAACTGTAGGAAATAAAACTCTAAGAAATATAGTTTAAATTAGTTTGTTGTTAGTCTGCATCGTTTGAAATTAGTGTCAAATGCATCTAGAATTTTTATGATATTTTAACGATGTATGTCTTCATTTTCTTTTCATTACTTACCTTCATTTAAAATATGTACATTTCAATTTTAATTTATTAATTTTTTTCCAAAGAAGAAATTGCCCTATTAACTGATTGAAGAATCTTGCATGAAAATTATTGAACAATACAGTTATCATACTGAAAAATCAGGCAATATGTGAAGCTATGACAAAGCGATCCGCATAAAAAATATACACCATAAAAAGCGGACCGCAAAGGAAACATTACACACTAAAACATTTTATTCACCCATAAATAAAATCGTGGAAATCGAAGACCGCACATTAATCTAATCAACACAAAACATTCTAATGACTGTCAAAAGTCGACGCCATGTCGGAGCGTGCTGGCCGCGTGCCGCCAAATGGATGCTTTAGTCTTCCACGCGTTCCTTTTTCAAAATTCTGACAAAAGAGTTCGGACGCATTTCGAACTCTATGGTAACTGCTTCTAAATTTAAATTATAGTAACGTTTATAACATTTTATGGGTTGAATACGGAATCGCAATTAAGTATACTATGTTTAAAATTCGACTGTATGGTAATAGAAATAGAATTGTTATTGCTTTGAAGAAAAATAAAACAATACTGAAAAAAATGCTCAAGAATTCTTTGGGATTTCTAAACAAAATGAAGCAATATAAACTCTATACATAAAGACCGAAGGTTTATGGGCGAATGTTTTTATAGTCTCTGGATAGAGTAATAAAAGTGACATATTGGTGGCGATTGTAAAATTATCCATATTGTCAACAATAATGCGTTCGGAAGTAAGAATTGCTGCTAATAATTGGTGCAATTTATCTTTTGTTTGATTGTATGAGTGTGTCGTTGGAATTGTCTGTTGATCCTGTAATTTACTATATTGTTTTGGCGAACAATGCTAATAATTTTACAGCAAAACTAATCTTCGTTTTTATGATGATAAAAATGCATTAGTATCTTTACCTACTTTTAATTGCTATTGGTTTATATTATGTTAAAATGATTTGATATTACAAAGTATTAGTTGGTCTTCTTTTCTATTACTCTCGATTATATAATCAAAATAAAATAGAAATTCATTTTCATGGACTTCTGAACTGTATATCATTATTGTCAAAGGTTAAAGCGATCATTGAAGATTTTTCAAATTTAGTTTAGTGAAAATTTTATTTTTTTTCTTTATTTTATTAGGTACATTTACACCTTGTGTATGCCAGCACCATCGTACCCTAATACTTACATAAAGCTACCAACTAATACGTCGCTCGAGACAATGAAAAATTTCATGTTCATGTAAAATTGTTATACTAAAGTATCAAATATTAACCAATGGAAATCCATTCCTATAAAACCTCTTTTAATTTATTATTTTCGTCAACAAAAGCGGCGCGTGCCTTGCCGCCATATTGCATTAATTTTGGCGCGAATTTCCGCCATCTTGCAAATGGTTTTCGGGTCAAAGGTCACCAAACTTTTGTTTTTAAGACATACTGGAGAATATAGCCAGATAAAACAAACTTGTTCAGATTGATTTGTACAACAAACTTGTTCAGATTTTGTTTTAATTTATGTAAATACATCAAATATTTTGCCTAAAATTTTCAGTTTCATCTTCACTAATATTATAAAGAGGAAAACTTTGTTTGTTTGATTGTAAAGAATAGGCTCAAAAACTACTGGACCGATTTTAAATGCAAAAGTTTGTGAGGATGTCTGTATGTTTGTTACTCTTTCACGCAAAAAGTAAACCGATTATGATGAAACTTTGCATACAAATAGGTAAGGGTTCAACTTGCATATAGCAAATAACATATAGGCTTAAAAGATATGCCTGTGAAACCGCGGGGCGCGGCTAGTATTTCTGTATACCTACAACTAAACGTTCCACAGGAATCATACATATATACGACAGGGAGAATTCATTTTATACCATAAATATTTCTTTTTGTTTTTTGATTTGGATGAAGACAAAAACTTTGAGAACCCCAGTCTCGTGGTTTTTTGATGATAAATCGTTGCAAAAACATCCGGCTGTCTGTATATTTTCGTCGTTTATAACGTTGATAGGGACTAGTAAAGATGATTGATGTTTTATGGATATTTAGTAGATAAATACATGATGTAGGCTATCGTAGAATATTAGAGCATTTATCTATATAATTATTTATTAATTGTTTATTATTATTTCCATATATTTTTTAACTAAATAGACTTATAAAATGGGCCAATTGTGTTACGTTAGTCATCTGCGTATGTCGTCTCTATCCTCGAAGAGCCGTTGTATTTACGGGATACAAGCTTATGTTCTTCGAGTTTCATCATTTATACAAAACTTCATCCAAATCGGTCCAATGGTTTAAGCGTGAAGTAGAGGCATACACACAGACAGAGTTACTACCGCATTGATAATATGTATGCATAGTAGGCATGTAACTTATTGCCTACAAAGCAATGTTGACTCATATCTTTAATTACAATTTAGTTAAAAATTATTTTCCTTAAGTTTTATGTAGACACAAAATTAATTGATAGATTGTATTGTGACTTCTTGGTGGAAATGCATTTTAAGTATTGAATAAAATACTTTTTTACACTATTTCCACCGAAGTCTACTACCTGATGATGAATTCTCGAAACCGGTTGTAATTAAATAAAGTGTTAAAATAAATACTGGAAATAGTGTAAAAAAGTATTTAATTCAGTACTTACAAAAACAATTTATCTATTATATTTCCCCACAAATCCGCAATACTTTAATCAAAATAAATCTAAGTAATCCTAGTGTTAATAGGTGCTAATGATATGTGCAAACAGGGAGTCGAACCCGGCTTATAACAATCTGTCATGCGCCTACGCGGTTCTTTGGGTTTTTATGACCGAAGTAACGAGTTTATGCAATAGTGTAAATAAAAAAATATATTACTATTATATAACCAATACTCCTTTTACAACGTCCAGAGATGCTATTTTAGACACTAAATAAAACTGTTCCCTTCTCATGGTTTAGTGTATTATACCTTTTGGTTCATTATTCGAGCATAGTAACAGCCTAAAGCTAACGTACAATACTCCAGATTCTATAGCGACACCAATCTTTTATACCAGTAAGTAGTAATTTTATGATAAGTACGACTAACATTTAATTAATATGATTCTTATTGTTGCACTATTATATTCCGTAGATATAATTATTAATGTTACAATTATTATAACTAATAAAAAATTACTGTGAAGGTAGATGATAAAAGGTAGTGTTGGCAAATGGTAAAAAAGATTGGTGTCGCTATAGAATGGACACAGTATTGACTGTTACCTAGTATAGTATTATATTATCTGTGCTGTTACTATGCTTGAATAATGAACCAAAAGTTATAATACACTAAAACATGAGAAGGGACAGTTTTATTTAGTGCCAAAAATAGCATCTCTGGACGTTGCAAAGGAGTATTTGTTATACGAACAACGTCAAATATAATTTTTAGGTCAGATAAAAATAATTTAATGTTTTTATACTATTGTATGTCCCCGTCCAATAATTTCAATAACTCAGTCATGAATATTTCATACGCCATGTGCGGTTGCAATGCTATCTTGTGCATTAGGGAAATTGCTTGTAAACACCACGGGACGGATTTGAGAATTAATCACGTTGAGTGAGCTCGAAAACTACTGGACTTATTTGGATGATACTTTGCGAATATAGAAGATATTTCTTGAAAAGTTGAAAGCGAAAAATAAAATTAGTTTAAAATTTTATTGTATTTATACAAAATGATTATGTTATGAACATTGTGATTTTGTACTATCTGGGTTTTAATTTATAGTGGATATTGTAGCTTTCGAATGGTGAAAGAACATTAAAATCGGTCCAGTAGTTTTTCAGGTCCAGGAGCCTATTCATTACAAATTTACAACCAAACATACAAACAAACCAACAAAAATTTTCTTTTTATAATATTAGTGTAGATAGTATATGTTATTGGTTAAAAAACGAAAGAAAAACATCCCTAAATTAATATATTACCAAATCATCATAATCCTAACCCACTATAAGGGTGGTCACACATCAAACATCGGCTTATACGTTGCATTAAGATTACCGCCCTCGTATAAATGTATACCACATTTATATAATCCTTGACTCCTGTTTTCCCTTTTGGTAATATTTAATTTATTTATTAATACAAAAAATAACTGACGTTATATGAATTCAAAGAAATTCAAACATTTTTGTATTACATAAAGCATTACGTCTACTATTTAATTGATTTCAAGAAAAGGTAAGAGAATTTCATTTCGACTGTTTTTATGAATTCACTCTATCTTTAAAAAACCGCATCAAAATCTTTTTTTTATACTATGTGATACTAGCTGTACCCCGCGGTTTCACCCGCGTAACTTCTGATTAAATGGCAACTCCGGGATTAAAAGTAGCCTATATGTTATTCTGAGCCCTTATCTATATGTATACCAAGTTTCATCACAATCGGTTCAGTAGTTTTTGCGTGAAAGAGTAACAAACATCCATACATCCATACTTACAAACTTTCGCCTTTATAATAGTAGTAGGATATAACATTATGCTACGGGAGCGAAACCGCGCGGAATAGCTAGTATATAAATACACTAAGAAGCGGTCAAACCAAGGATAATCATTGTCAAGTTCTATTGTTCGCTAAAAGTTTTTCAATGTAGTCGTTACTGTTTGTCCATTGTCTTAAAGGTTACATAAAGAACCGTTAGCTTCGTTCGTCTATAAAACTGTACATTGAAAAAAATTGTAAATTATGCAAATATTTTCGTTCAGAATGATAATTTATATTTGATTTTTTTATGCCACAGTGGGAAAGCGGAGCATGCGGTTCGTCTGATGTTAAGTGACTGACCGCAGCCCATGAACAAAGTGTCGCAGAAGCTGCCTTGTAGGAAGGGGAGGAGATAAGAAGAGGATTAATGATGGAAATCTGGAAGAGCTGTGGAACAGGATGGAGGAATGGGGGGGAAATACAGGCCATCGGGCACCCACTCACCGAAACACAGTGTGATACTGCTCGCCAATCTTCTGCTAGAGGGTGGTAGTTTCACCAGTGCGAGCTTGGCCCAATCGTGCAATGCTCGGTTCTATTGCTGAAGATGTTGTGCAAAAGAATTACTCCCTCTGTCGCCTCTTACGACAACCACGGGAAAAATGGGGTGGCGACACATGTATTCTAACTAAAAAGATATGAACCAACATTTGTTTTAATACTTCCCTCTATTAAAAATCATCAAACAGTATATTTCGTTGAAATATATTCCGTTGAATGTAAGTTCACGTAATTACGAGTCACTAGGGTACATTATTGTTCTGATTCTAATACACTGGCTGACAAAATTGTTGGCACACTACAATGCATAGTCATCAAATAAATAAATATTCCAGGACATTTAACACAACGCCATCGAGTCCCAAACTAAGCAAAACCTGTACTAAGGAAACTAGATAACTGATAGACATACTTAAATATACTTTTTTTTGTAAATACATGCATACTATAGATAAATTAACACCCAGACAGTAGAAAATAACAATGTTCATCACATCATAATTTTCTGCTCGTGGGGATCGAACCCACACCCTGCGGCGCAATAGACCACTGCTGAACCACTGCGCCAATCGGATCGTCAATTTAAACTTGAATGAGTTTTAGCTTTCGTACCTTTTTTTCTTTTCCTGGCCAACGTCAAGATTCATCTGATTAACATACTTTAGACAAATAATCTAAAAATTTATTTTTTCTTTTTTCTTTCAGTGAAAAATCGTTATCCTATACTTGAAACTGTAATAGATGTACGACAAGTTTATTATAATTAAACTTCTTTTGTACTCGGGTATAAAATACTTTTAAATATTTGTTTTCGACATCTAAGAATCTATTTTGATTAATTCTAATTAGGATTTTATCTTACTGTAAACTCACTCAACATTATTTCATCTTGGTCTATATAACATATTCATTAGCCCAAAAAATTTTTTTCAAATTCTGTTTTGAAAAATTATTTTTTGAAATATTCTTTTCTCCAATAGTTCTTGAGATTAGCGCGTTTAAAAAACTTTTCAACTCTATATTATTAATTTATTAGTTAAGATTTTAAAATTCTAAATAACTAATAATATGTTTTGTAGACATAGAGCTAGTATAAAACATAATTTTACATATTATGTTAAGTGCACCAATTCCTATGCTCGTTGGTGTAATACAGTCAAGGGAACCTTAGACAATTTCCTTAAAAGCAAGTTAATTTAACTATGTCCATATATGGGCATAATGTAGTCATGTAAAAATATTTTTTAGCTTTATGTTTCCCTGGTTAAATATTATAAATGTAGGTCTCAATCTTTTATAATTATATAAAAGGATGAGATTTGTTTATTTGAAAAATTAAAAAATAATTTTAGCTAATATAGAGTCAATGAGAATGGGACAAATTTATTTATTTACACTTTTCATGTTGACATAATGAGAGTAAATTTTACAATAGAGAAAAAAAATGTAATAAATTCGATTGATTGATGATTTGTAGGTACTTAATTATTAAATACTTACAAGTTGAATTCCGGGTTATGAATATCTTAAATTTGAATTTGATTACGAAGGAAGTAGGATAATAATATTTCTTGGTTAAATATAGTCATATTTAACACTAAAACTAAATCTAATATTCATGAAATTCTTTAATGTCATAGGAGCAGCATTGTATCAACTATTTTTTATACTTTTGCGAGCTTGCGTCTTTGTCTATATAGATTATAAAATACATATAGCCTATGTTACTCATGTTAGCCTGTATGATAATGTAGCTTTTGAATGGTGAAAATTCTTTTAGCCTATTTATTTCAAAGAAACATACAAACTTTTTCCCTTTAAAATATTAGTAGTATTAATAAAGGCCATGTTTTTTTTTACTGTAATTTCCCACATTAGTATCCACAAACAAGCCTACTCATTAAGCCAATCTATATTCATCCGATCACGTGTCGTATCCGTCACGGTCGCGCTTCCCACGGCCGCCTCCCGGGTTACGATTCGACACGGTGACGACACGGTATCGTTAGGTGTAAGGGGAAATATGTTCGCGATTTAATACGTGTTTTTATTTGACCCCTGAGTTTTTGACAGTATACACTTGTGTAAGTAAAGTAGTAATATGAAGTAAGACCATTCCAAATGTGTTCTAAATTTTAAATGACAAGTCTTTACTTCAATAATGGGTATACATATACATCATTAAACCTCAACTGCAGAACTTATTTTGTTGATTTTCAAAGAGTTTTGTGGAAAATATAGGATCTACCTCCACATGGATGATCAGACATAAAAAATATATTTACGCTAAAAAATACGGTCGGCCTAACCTCCTCCTTTTTTGAAAGTCGGTTAAAAACAAAAAGACCTTATTTAAACTCAGTCGCTGAATACTTTAATGGGATTTCTTTTGAACCATGAACAATCGTCAAAAGAATATGTTATCAAGTCTCATACTGACAAGAGAAAAAGAAGATAGAATAGAAAAAAAAGAAAATATGCACCATATCTTTACTAAACCATCTTGTGGTGTATTTCTTAAAGTGCTAAGATTTCAAGTTTAGCTTTTTTTATTATTTTTATTTGCATTACTACATACGTATAACTCTTTTCCCCTTTCCCGTAGGATTTGACGAAAATCCTTTCTTAGCGGATGCCTACGACATAACATCTACCTGCAGCCAAATTACAGTCCGATCCGTCCAGCGGTTTGGGCTGTGCGTTGATAGATCACTATATCAGTCATTATCTTTGAGTTTTATAAAGATTGATTAATTTCAAAAGTATTTTTAAACTAAACACAGCTTGTTTATATAGAAACATTACCTAAGAAAACAGAAAGATTAAAATATAATTGAAAATTATATAGTACCTATGTCAAATAAATTAAACATTTGCAAAATTTTCCATACTATAACCAGTGCATAAAATGTAATTTAATAAAAATTAGTAAGCAATTCATAACGAATAATGCACCATATATTATCAAATGTTCACGGTGATAAGACGTGCACGAGCGGTTAGAACGCTACGTCTTTTTCACATCATTTTTATAACATCACTAGCTGATCCGCGCGGCTTCGCTCCCGTTACATAATTATGTTACATAAAAACGGTTCTAGTGAGTTAATCTTAAAAGATAGACATATACTGTCACGGACATTTTTGTAGATCATTTCAAGAGGAATAATTCTTTTATACATAATTTTTTGGTATCTTGAACCGTTTTCGCAGCGCACGCAACGGAAGCCCTCAAGCATGAATAATTTTTCCCGTTTTTTTCACATTTTCCATTATTTCTTCGCTCCTAATAGTTACAGCGTGATGTTATATAGCCTAAAGCCTTCCTCGAACCAGTAGTTTCTGAGATTAGCGCGTTCAAACAAACAAACAAACAAACAAACTCTTCAGCTTTATAATATTTGTATAGATTTTCTATTTTTGATATTAAATCAAGCAAGAGGTCACCTAGACCCGGAACTAACTGACCTGGGTTGCACCTTTTTATGTAACAGCGGGTAAGCGGGAACATGCGGTTCATCTGATGTTAAGTGACTGACCGCAGCCCATGAACATCTACAGCAGCAAACTGTCGCAGATGCCTCGCCGGCTTGAAGGAAGGGGAGGGGATAGGAAGAGGATCAATGATGGGAAATTGGGAGAGGAGTAGAACAGGGTGGGAGAGGAAGGAAATGGGAATACAGGACTCCAAGCACCGTACGAAAGTCAGTGCAATACTGCTTCACTTTATTAATATTAACTGCTAAACTAAACTAATATTATAATAAAGAGCAAAACTTTGTTTGTTTGGTTGTATATCTCAAAAAGTACTGGACCGATTTTAAAAACTCTTTCACTATTCAAAAGTTACATTATCCACGAGTAATATAGGCTATATTTTATAAGCTATATCATAAGTAACGGGAGCGAAGCCGCGCAGATCAGCTAGTAAGCAATAAAACGTTACGTCTTACCCGCTCGTACAAACACCGCCGAATACCTCACTGATTACAACCATCACAATTAGTTACATCATGTTACTGTTTATCGTAACAAAGTATAAATAACAATATGTCAAATAAAGTTTACCGGAATCAATTTGCGCTGATATAAAATTGATTTTGTGTTGTAGGTTGTCATTCTGCCACAGTTTATCCTGTGGGCGTGAAGGGTAAGTCCAAAAGTCTTATAATAATTTTTGCAAACTTTAGTTCGAATTTGATAAACAACTAGCACAAATATAATTCATAACTTGGTTTAAAATAGGATATTTACTGCTCCAAACAGTTGAAGTAGCGAGGGTAAGCAAACTAGGAAAAGTAACTTATTTTTACGTAATAATAAAATAGTAGAATTTAATCGACACAATATCAGATTGAACTAAAAACTTTTCTAGTAGGATATGAACGAACTTTGAGAGTTTAACTTCAGGAATTTGCTTTCATGCCCAAAATGTGTACTAAATAATCCTTTATTTGGTACACGTTTTGGGTACCTAAACTAGAACTTAGGTGACTTATTTCTTGAGCCTAATATTCCTAATACTAGTCGTATTCGTAGATACGACTACGTCTTATAATTGAGTTATTATTAATCCGTCAGTATCATACTTCAATTCCCTATATATATATTTTTTCATCGATAACGTTCTTGAGTCT
>LQNK01000688.1:41741-52366 GCA_001586405.1 Phoebis sennae | reverse complement strand
CAACGCAGGAGATGCTGCATCCGCTTATGGTGCAGCTGCTCACGCTGCTGGACACAGGGGGTCACTAGGTGTCAGTAGCCGAAATGCTGGTGTTTCTAGCGGTGCTGCTGGTGTCGATGGTAACGCAGGAGATGCTGCATCCGCGTATGGTGGAGCTGCTGGACACAGAGGGTCAATAGGTGCCGGCAGCTATGGAAGCATTGGTGCTGCAAGTCACGGCGGTGCCAGTAGCCGAAATGCAGGTGCTCCCAGCGGTGCTGCTGGTGTCGATGGCAACGCAGGAGATGCTGCTTCTGCTTATGGTGCAGCTGTTCATGCTGCTGGACACAGAGGCTCACTAGGTGCCAGTAGCCGAAATGCTGGTGCTTCCAGCGGTGCTGCTGGTGTCGATGTCAACGCAGGAGATGCTGCTTCCGTTTATGGTGGAGCTGCTTATGCTGCTGGGCACAGAGGCTCACTAGGTGCCAGCAGCCGAAATTCTGGTGCTTCTGGCGGTGCTGCTGGTATCGAAGGCAACGCAGGAGATGCTGCTTCTGTTTATGATGGAGCTGCTCATGCTGCTGGACACAGAGGCTCACTAGGTGTCAGTAGTCGAAATGCTGCTCCCAGCGGTGCCGCTGGTGCCTCTGCCTATGGTGGAGCTGTTCACAACGCAGCTGTTGGGGCTGGTTCTCCAGGGGCTAACAGTTACGCATTAGAAGCAAGTAGCCAAGGCCTTGGAAGTCACAGCGGTGCCAGCAGTCGAAATGCTGGCGCTGGCGGTGCCAATGCTGTCGATGGTTACGGTGAAGGTGCCAATTATGGAGTCCACGAAAGAAGCGCTCACTCTGCTCACCATGGTTCCAGCTACGCCAACCAAGCTAACTAACTCTCGGTTACTTTAACGTATTTATCTCTCTATAGATATCCTTAATTTGTATTTTATTTTCCATGGTTGACAATGTTGGGTCAGTACTCAAATGTTGGATTTTGGATGCACCACCGTTTTTCTTTTTTCTATCAAAATTTCTATTGAAATGCTTGAAACTTGAAAGAGGAACTTAAGTTACTTGTAAGTATCAAATATTTATTTACTTACCGTTACTTAACGTTACCCCTTAGCTATTCTTCAATTATTCTTAATTTTTAACCACTATTGTCATGTTCTATAAATATTTCAAATTCAAATGAAAATCGTTCATTTTTAAATTTGATTTTTTAAAAGCTCTTTTGAAACGTCACATACATATTTTGCTTTTCATTTACTTTTTGAGGTTTTTATTGTGAAAAATGACAGATTTGTTTTTAATTTTTCAGATAAATCAAGCATTTCAATCAAAAATAAATCCAACGGTTCCCAAATAAAGATTTCATCCATGGCCCAACATCGACCAATTATAATTAATAAAGTATTTGTAATATCTTTCCTTTAATTTTATATGCATTTATGAGTATTTTTGTATTGTATTTCTTTTTAAGTTTTGTTTTAAATATATGTATTTCATAATATGAAGATTTTTATTAAAATTCCACTTCGTCCTATAAAAAATGTGTTTTTTACGCTAAGTTACATATAGAGTGACTGCCTCGTTGGTTACATCTCTAAGATGGAAAGTTCTCGGGTTCGAATCCCGAGTCAAGCCAGTCACTCTCCATCGGACATGAACCCATTTCAATGGTAATTTATATAATAGAAAGAAAGTTTATCCCATACTCGCATACCAACATAATACTTGTAGGATTAATTATAGCAAAGAATGTACAATTATTTTCAATCTAAAACTAATAAAAAACTATCTCTTTACAAAGAGCTTTAATAAAAATGACTTAAATGTAAGTATTTGAATCTATAAAGAAAATATTTTAATCATTTATCTACACTAATATAATAAAGAGGAAAACTTTGTTATCTTTGTTTGTTTGTTTGATTGATTGTTATGAATAGGCTCAATAACTATTGAACCAATTTTGAAAGCTACATTATCCACGAGTAACATAGGCTATGTATGCATTATGCTACGGGAGCGAAGCCGCGCGGATCAGCTAGTTTCACATAAACTCAAAATAATAAACATTTGTTTAGAATCGGTCAAAATGACTGTCTGATCGGCATTACAGAAACAATAAGCAATTGTTTACTAAATGCAAAGCAGTCACTCCACTCCGGATATGAACCCATTTCAATGGCTGAGTGTTTGTGCTCTTCACTGTGGCATATAGATGGGCATTATTGGCACCCTTGTTGCTAAAAACTGTTCAGTTTCTTATTTTGAAGCTTTTATTTACGTTATAAATTCCAATCTGGTTCCTATGCATGTTTTATAATGTTAAATTAACTTGCAAACGTTTTAATACTGTAATGGCGGCTAAAATCCTGGAAAAAAGCTATGAAAATTGAAATTAAATGAAATAAAAATAACTTAACACACAAAGGAAATAAAACACGGAAAAAAACTTCCGAAACGAGGTTAATTGTATATTTAGTTAGTCCTTCATAGTATGCCATATAATTATATATGGTAATTAAAAATTATCATAAATAAAAGACGTAAAACTAAGTTTCATCCAATTCCGTGCAGTAGTTTTTGTGGAAAAGTAACAAACATACATCCATCCATACTCACAAACTTTCGTATTTATTTATTTATTTATTTTATTTATTTACACTTTAATGTGTTGAAAAAAAAAAGTACAGATATAAACTTAAATTCTAATAAGGTTACAATCAACACAGAGGGCGGCCTTATCACTCAAAAGTGATCTCTTCCAGGCAACCCACTGAAATAGGAGATGATATTGTAGGAGGCAGGTAAAAGTGTAAAATACTTAGAATAAGGAATAAATAAATATACAAATTTAAATATGTTTGTGCATATTATATACATATTACATAAAATAAATTAATAAATTACATGTATTTGCAAAATATAACAATACAAGTACATACAAAATAATTAAATAAATAATTTATGATGAATCATATACAGTACTTAAATAATGATTATGAACTAAGGTTTTAAAAGAAGATAATGTTTGAGCTTGTCTTATGGAAACAGGTAAGGCATTCCAGAGGCTAATAGCAGTGATGCAAAACGAGTTGCCAAAGAACCTTGAGCGGTGAGGTGGAATGCCCAGCACGAGCCTGTCTACAGAGCGAAGAGTATAGTTCTCACAGTGAAGAAATTTAAAATTATTTTTGAGATAGATAGGAGCATTAGGGATGAAGAGGATACGATAAAGGAGATGCAGGTAGTGAGAATTCCGACGCAAACGGACTGGGAGCCACTTGAGCTTCTTACGGTAGGTAGACACATGGTCATATTTACGGAGACCGAATACAAATCGTATGCAGTAATTTTGAAGGCGCTCAAGTTTCTCCATCTGCTCGACTGTGATATCCGGAAAGCAAGCATCAGCGTAATCTAGGATTGGAAAAAGAAGGGATTCTGCTAGAGTAATTTTGGTCGATATGGGTAGAAAGTTTCGAAGGCGTCGTAAAGAACTGGAAGCAGCATACGTTTTTCGACTAATTTCTTGAAGCTGATGGGACCAGGATAGTGTTTCGTCGAAATATACACCCAAATTTTTTACTTTTTTAGTAAAAGGAATAACAACTCCGTCAATGTTTACAGCGGGCAAAATACCCCAATCAACTTCTGATATCTGGTATGGACTACCAATGACAACAACTTGACTTTTTAAAGGATTGATCATAAGGCCAAATTGATCACACCATGTTTTAATAGAAGCTAAGTTAGCATTGACGGCGTGAATAGCATTCGGCAGATTATCAGTCGTTGAGTGGGTGTAGATCTGCAAATCGTCAGCAAACATATGGTAGGGAGAAGATATTTGGGAGATGAGATTATTAATAAAGATGGTGAAGAGAAGAGGAGATAGGACGCCACCCTGCGGCACACCGGCAGCAACGGTGCACCAAGAAGAATGTTGGTCATCCATTATGACACGCTGCCGTCGGCCCCGCAGGTAATTTTGAAACCATTGAAGCACTGCTGGAGACATGTTAATCAGGCGTAGCAAGGACAACAGAATATCAAAATTTATAGTGTTGAAAGCATTACTGAAGTCAAGGAGAGTTAAAACTGTGACCTGCTTATTGTCCATAGCAAGGCGAATGTCGTCGGTAACTTTGACAAGAGCTGTAGCCGTACTATGACCGGGACGAAAACCAGATTGAAAAGGACTAAGGATTTTGTTCTCGTTTAAGAAATAACTTAACTGAGAGTGGATAATGCGTTCGAGAACTTTGGAAAGAAATGGCAGGATGGAAATAGGACGGAAATCAGAAAAGCAGTGTGGGTTAGATTTTTTAGGCAAAGGGATTACTTGGGAATCTTTCCAAGAACTAGGAAATGTGCCCGAGGATATGGAGAAATTAAATATATGTGTAATGATGGGAGCAATAATATCCAGGATAGGAATGATCATATTACGGCTAACGAGGTCGCTACCTACGGCATTGGATGATATGGACAAAATAGTCTTCTCAACAGTACCAGCAGTGCATTGTTTGAAAAAGAACGGAGGAAAATCAGGAGTATTTATTATTATATTGTTTTTGTAAAAAATAACATTTAACTTTCATAATGCAATTTGAGAAAAAGTTTTTATCGATCACTTTATTTAGAGCTATGCAAGTACGATTCATTAAATTTAATTAAAGTTTGTAATTGCATTTTGCAATAACAACTTTTATTCTGTTGCACAATTATCACTTTTTCAACAGTCTTACATAATTGTTTTTACAGTATTGCGAGAACACTATTTTAAATCTTCCAGTATGGAGTTCAAATGATAAATGAAATTAAAATATCTTTATTGAATACTCAAAAAAGGATAAAAAACAACAGAAATCAAATTAAAACAATAAGCAGCCTTATCGCTATTTAGCGATTTCTTCCAGGCAACCCCAAAGACATAAATAATAATCATTTTAAATATGGGCGGAGTGGAGCATTCAAACATGAAATCAGATTATAATAAAATAAATACACAGGGTGTCCCCTAATAATGGGAATGATAGCTGAGCTAATAATAATTAATCTATCAAAAAAAACCCAATACAGGTATACGAATATATCACTGTTTTGAAGATATTGAGGATTTTGTAGTTTATATACTATGTTTAAGTCGTGGATGGGCACACGCCAGGTTTAATCGTCCTTTACCTTAAACGTAAATTTGTTATGTAACAGTTATTCTGTGATCCATAATAAATAAAATGATAATTCTGTTAACCAGTTAAAACCTAGAAATAAATTAGTCAATTCATACATTCGTAACTATTTCCATCACAATAAAAATCCAGTAGCAATTACGTAAGTAGCTTCAAATCCTACATATTCCCAAATAATAGTAATAAATTAAACACGACACCTCTAATATTTTTACACGTAGAGATCAAAGGGGCCGCCGGCGCCATGTTTTTTTAGAGTTCCGTTGATAACGCCACTTAGCTCTTGAGTGCTTCTCAAATAGACGGGGCTATTTTTAACCCAAGACTGTGCTTTCGTAGATTTTAAGGGGATACCTTTGTAGTGAATGTTGTAATTAATTTAAATTTACTATACATTTCATTATTAATAGTTAATAATAATGCCTACTCGACCTAATGATAATCTCAACAGAAATTAGCCAGGTGCGCAGGAGATATTATAGTGCACAAATTATAGTTTACGCGTAAACACAGGTGCACTCTCTATTCCTTCACTCTCATAACCCGATGGGTCGGCAGACCGACACTCGCGGAGAGAGATCAGTTGCAGGACCGACGGTTTCACGTGCTCTCCGAAGCACGGGGGTGTTTCACCACCGCCACCTTCCAGACTCAGGGCTGCTATTAAACTATTTTAGTGAAGTCTCAATAACATTTCCACAATCGAACCCGACACATCTCAATAAGTAGTCAAAGATACAACCCTAAGATCAACATAGCATTTGTTAATTAATAACATATTATAATTAAAAACTATGTCCTTTTATTTTATTTAAAATAATCTTGTAAAGTTATTAATATAAAATATAAATTATTTTGAAAAACATCTACTAATATTATAAATACGAAGTAGGTAAACTAGTAAAGTACGAGTAATTTGGATGTTTTTGTGTCAATTATGACGCAACTACTGGGTGGATTTTTATGTAATTTCGAACACAGATAGGCAATAGAGCCTAAATAAGCTGGATTTTGTGAAAGAATACTTTTTTGGTCTAATTAATGCGCGATTGAAGTAATTATACTTTTTTTTTAATATTAATATTCAATTACCATATAGTATTGTAATTTTATTTACTTGTTGGTTACAGTATTGAAGGTATCGTGTTTAATTTTGGCAGAAAATGCAAAATTTCTGGAAATTAAAATTTTAGCAAAAAAAAATATAGATATAAATTTACGTATACAATAATTATGATAAAAAAATAAGTACAATAAAATACTTTTTCTAGTTTCACTACATATTAGTTTCCGTTTATTTTCTTACCATTTCCCAATCTTAAAAGCATTTATTGAATCATCTGCAATATTACATATTGTATTAAAAATATAATTGGTTTCCACTTTACCAGTAATGTAACGTGCTGACATAAGTACTTAAAGCGGGATATTTATAATAACTACTACTTCCCTACCCATATTATAATTTAGTATCTCCGAATAAACTACTGAACCGTTTTTAATAAGATTTGGTACAGATATAGCTGACCTTGGAACAGATAGGCTAGTTTTATATATTGAATATTGTTATATATTGTATAATAAATATCTTACAGACTAACATACATACAGTTTAATTATATATTATATAATAATTGATATTTGTCATTAAACCTAAGACTAATATACGTATAAAAGTTTGTAAGCAAAATTACTATATTACTCGAACGAATCCTGGGCAAAAACTAGTTCAACAACTTATGTAACTAAACATTAACAGCATTACTTATAATAAGAATATTTTCCTACCATTTTCTATTTTAAAAGCATGCAATATAATTGATTTTGCACTTTACCAATAATGTAACGCGATGACTGAAATACTTAAAGTAGGTTATTTTTAAATGGATTATGAATAGATGTGAAATATTTCAATCTGGTAAGTATTTTTGGTGAAAGATTTAGCATTAAATATAGATTTTATGTTTGGAAAGTAATGTCTACCTATTCACATAAAACGGTAGGACGAAAATAGCATTTTTAATACTTTTGATAAATTTGGTTAAAAGGGTGTAGTTTGTTATGAATGAATATTGAAGAATCCACTTTTGATTTAAAAGAATAAAAAATTATAAATTTCATACAATTATAGTATTCTATGTTAATTTTAGTATATTTTATTGATATGAGCAATTGATATTTCATAAGAATGTAAAATTAAAGTAAAAAAAATGTTTAATAATATAAAAAGTAATGTTTTATTGAGGTCAGGGTGGTCTTAAACGATCTTAAAACTAACATTACCCTCGAAAAATAAGCAAAAATAACGATACATTTACAGTCGGCGCCACTAAGTATAAAAATATAAGCACTTAAACTTTTCCCGTATTAAAACGCGTGCAATATTAATAATTAGTGTAAAATATGATATTCTGCGCCGGCGCCTGTTGGTTAGCCAATAGGATCGCTTGCGTTTGCTGGGCGTGGTTTATATGGAATAATTTAGAAGCCTTAGTGCGAGAGCTTTTAACGTTATTTGAGTAATTCAGATCATGTCTTTAGTTTAATATTTATAATTGATAAAAAATTATTCTACGAAGCCTGATACGGAAAGCAATACCGTGTTGAATTTTTTTTTTATGTGCAATTTAAACTTTAAAGTTCGTTTTAAAAGCATGTTATGATATTTACAAATACAAATTCACTTTACGGACAAATCATTCATTATTAATAATTAATTAAAAAATCAAAGGTTTTCCTAAATCGCAGATTGATAGGACATCTCATATCTTAACTGATAGATATCAAAACCTTAGTTTAACTGTCTTATTTGACGTAATATGTGCACTTTTATTGATTCCCTAAAAATCTTATTTTACCTTTGCATTAGGTTAAAAATACTAAAACTACATTTTTAATACGAGACTTAAACTCACTATAAAAAATATATAAGCACGTTCATATACTATAGATATCATTTTCTCATAAAATTACGGCAATTTATATAATAAAGCCTATTAAAAGCCAGCTCCTTGTCTACAGATTTAAAAAAGAGATTAAGCTATTTTACAAAATAGTCATGTCATAATATAGATTCAAAAAATTAATTTAAATTCTATATCTATACAGTTAAGGTTCAAAATATATCAACGGTTTGATACGAGATAGACACCATATAATTTGGTGATTATTTTTATGGATTTCAAATTGGGGGACTTTAATAAGCATGTTTAATTTTTTTACTATCTGTGGTATTTTTAAAAAATGATATGTCATAACAATTTTATCTGTCATAACGCGTGTAAGTAGGCCACTTTCGCGCCGAAAACAAAATAAATAAAAAAAATGATTGTCAAAGATATTACAAGGACAGACAAAAAGAAAAACCAAGAAGATTAGGTATACATAAAATTACTAAAGGAATACAGTGAGACTTAAACTAGACTATTGCCTATTTGTTTCCTATTCGTCCGTTTTCCATCCTCGGAAATGAGATTAGTTGAAAATTAAATTAATTATTTAATTTAATTTTCAACTAATCTCATTTCTTTTTCATTGTTTTTCATCCCCTTTATGAACATTGACAGTCCCATGATATGGATATAAATGTAAAATTAGAAACACAGATAACATTTTTAATTGCTCTAAGTTTTTATGTGTACACTGTTGACTAATAAATAAATAAATACAGCCAAAATTCTTAACCTTCATTGTTTTTTTCAGTTATTAAAATACTTCCTAATTTCTCACTACTTTTATAAGGATAGCTAAACCAAGTTACATGTCCTAACAATTAAAAAATATATTTACTTATGAATTGAGATACTCCCCAAGCTACTAAAATATAGATACTTTTTTTGACTCCCATCAATAAAAAACAAAAGTCGGCATTCTTAAAACAACGTAAAATCAACGTCATCCCTCAAAAAGTTCATAAAAAAGCTTTTAACAGTTGAAGATGTCAAAATATTCGCAAGTGGGGTGACTGGCGATTTTGAAATTGCCCCAAATGAGGGCTGGTTATAGACAATAGGCAATCTATGATTGGCTATTGTGATGGGAATAGCCACATCATGATTTTAGAAAATTACGATACTTACTTGTTATAGTAATAGTTGTAAGATTTCGGTGACTGTTCGTTCGGAAACGATAAAGATGAAGTTTAAAAGATATTATTTCGTATAAAAGCTGATTTAAAAAAATTATTAAATATATTTATATAAGACCACTATAATTATTAATATGTTTTGAGTCTTGGGAGTGCAAATAATATTCGCAATTTTTATAGAGATTTTTAATTACGACTAGGAACTGAAAAAGTAGCCTATCACCTTATCCATAGCTAATAGCTTAGCTTTATACTTAAATCCCTCAAATCAGTCTAGTAGTTGTGGCGTTATTGAAATAGAAACATACAAACAATATCCAATGTAGGGAAAATTATTCATTTTAAAATTTCACTTAAGCTTCACACCCAGTCATCGAAATCTCATGGATTGAATGAACCGTTTCTACATCTTAAATGAAAATGTTTTTGTTTTCTAACACATATCTCTACGCTGTAGTCATTTAACGCTCCGTTGAATCTGATAATTTTAATTTGTTAATTACGTTAAGAAAGCGAATAACACGATGATTCTTAATCATAAAGATTAGTTATATGAAGTAAGACGTGTTCAAAGTTTCGCAAATGCAACGTACATATTATAAGAATTATACAATAAAAGAAACTTCCAAGATGAATATTATAAAAGCTAAAAAAAGTATATTTCGATATCATCTTAGATTTATAGATAAACGAGAAGCCATGAAACAATAGCCCTTTGAATTTAAAAAGAAAACATTCGAATTTCAAAGCAGACGCCGCTATTGGTCGTACGCAAGAACAATGGCCGACTCTGAAATGTCAGATTGACAGCTGATAATGATTTAATATTTCGTCGGCGTCTCAGATGATATACGTTATCTGTGGGAAAATATTATATTTTTTCAGTAGACATAAAACTCTTTAACAAAGTGAGTATTGAATTTAATGAAAACGATAATTCATGTATTTTCATTAAAAAAACTTACTTCAAAACGATGTTTATATAGGTATACGACGACAAGCATTTTTTTTTTAATATTCAAGTATATTTTGTGAAGCGTAGATATTATTTCATTATATTAAATCTGAATTGTAACATTTTACAACGCAAAACATGCTGCTTGCTGAAACTAAATACAATGTATTTTTTAATAAGTAGTTATATTTAATCTGTTTTATATATTGAAGTAATAAGTGTTCATTTATAACCTAAATGAGAAATAAAAAATTGAAATGAAATGAAAAAAAATTTTTTTGAAACAATTGTGTACATACATGGTGATTTAAAGTCCGAGTTTTTTTTAATTATTTGAATTAGTTACATGATATAAGTTAGAATCCCCATCAATGACGCGCTAAGTATGGCTATAAAGGTAATAACAG
>LQNK01000688.1:29354-40084 GCA_001586405.1 Phoebis sennae | reverse complement strand
ATAATATATATTTTTATATATTATTTATTTTATATTATAAATATTTTTTTTATCCTTAGCCTAAGGTAGCCTGGATGAAATTGCTGGAAAGCAATAAGGCCGCCTATTGTACATTGATTTATAATTACTGCTCTTATATTATGTAAGTGGTGTACGATAAGGATTAAATAAATAAGCACAACCATTAACACAAATAAATACGGTCGAATTGATAACCTCCTCCTTTTTTTTGAAAGTCGGTTAAATATTGAATAACTCGCAAAAGGCCCAGTTTTGTTTATCTATTCGGATTAGTTACATGATATAAGCTACCATCCCCATCAATGACGCGCTAAGTATGACTATAAAGGTAATAACGACAGTTGCGTGCAATCGCGCGTGCGCACGCGACCATCTGCCACAGATTATGATCATGCGATCTAACTCTACACATCTATTATCTATACACTATGATGTAGATACTAAAGTGTAAATATGTAGTTTATTACAGTATGGAGATACTTATCAGAAAATTTGACACTTCACAATATAATATACCTAACCCGCAAAAAAATTTCAAAACTAGAAATAATATAATAAATACTTATCAGAAGTTATACTTGACATTTTACAATATCATATACCTAACTCGCAGAAAAATCCGAGACGTATATAGCGTTGTATGAAACAATGAAAATAAAATGTGGTTCACCAAATTCAGAATAAGGTTCATACAAATTTCGGCGAAAAAAATCTTCGTTCTGACTTCTGACCCGAATTGGATTCAGTTCCTTGATATTAATTGACCATCGCTCAATTCACTCTACAATATCAATACCCCCAGACAAAAGCATGCAGAAGAATGAATTTCTCAAAAAATGCCAACATTTTTCTTAGTGTAGTAGTTTTTTTTTTAGTGTAGTAATTTTCCGGTTAGAAATTGGCCAAATTCGTGCAAAAACCATTTTAAACATAATGTAATAGTTTTAACGAAAGTTATAGAGTCCAATTCTATAATTTTATTATTTATTTATTTTTATTGGCTCATTCACGATATTTGTAAAGTTAAAATTAGAGCTTAATTAAATAATATAAACAATTTCATTGAATAGGAGTTCTAAAATCATAAATAATTTTATCAGTCATTTAAGGTAGTGATACAAATCTATTGCTATAATCATTGTACCCCACTTTCCTTGCACTTATCACTATTAAAAGCAAAGCACACGTTACCTCATCAAGAAACCAATAACCTTCCATTAATCAGCTGGGGAGGGCACTCGTGCGGAGACACGGGGCAGCATTAGTCGCACCAATACACACGGCTTTTTATTGTATTGCTTTTTGGGATAGTCTTGAGAATTGATAGTCTCTTAAGTTTGATGTTTTACATAAGATATAATAATATACATTGACTAGTCTGTAATAATTTATGTTTCCTCCAATTCGCAGTTTATTACTAGATTTACTTGGTAAATCGTCCATTGTGACGCTGGGTTTTTCAAGTAATATTATACTGTAAATAAATATTTATTGTAATAGCTTTCCGCGGCTTCGCTCGCGTGGACCCGGCAATTCGAATTTTTCTCGCCGTAAAAACTATGCTTGAACTTCAACGAACATTTAAAAAAAAAGAATTGTCCAAATTGGTCCAGTCGTTGTTGAGTTATGCGCTTACCAACACATTTTGCGATTCATTTTTATATATAAGATTTAGTAATTGTAAGGAAATTTCATAAATAAGCTATTAGCTCGAAGAATTTAACGCGAGCAATCGCAAAGCTGAAAACACAGAATACATACTACTGCTATAATCCTCGTTTTTAATCAGTGTCTTTTGTTAAACATTCTTATAGAATTATCATACTATTGTAATAACAATAGAAGATATATTTGTATATAATATATCTAATTAAAAAACCTCTCTAACTCTTACATATTAAATGAGTATTTGAGCATGTATTTGTCTTACGGCCGTTTTCAATAATGTATCAAAGATTATGGATAGTTTGTTATCTCAGATTATATGACTTTAGATTGTCAAAAATCATAGCAAAAGTCCTTCGACGGTATATTGAAATGAAAGTAAGTGCAAATAGATAGATTTGTCTAACTTCAGTAAGCAAAATAAAAGATAGATAGAATATTGAAAACGCCCGTAAATGAAATTCAATCTATAGCGTTTCAGGACGTATACACTCAATCAAAATATATCTAAAAGGAGTAATTGACAACCGTGCGAAACTGAACTAAACAAATTAATACAATTCAATCACTCAAATATAGTAATATCCGTTTAATCAACCGCAGTATGGAGACATTTCTCATGCAGCGAGCTATTGTCTCGGAACAACGGAGTCGGTGTAGCGAAATGGTGATACGAAGTGACAGCAATATTGGGAAATTAAAATGTGGGTAGCGATTGAAGACAATGGTTTATACAGCTTTTAGGGAAAGGAAAAATCGCTCTTATGCTCCTACACCTAATAATTCACGTAGAGACGTCTAATGCCTCGTTCCTATGAAAATAAAACGCGCATAGTGAGCGTTGGGAGCTGCTGAAAATCAGCGCTGCGACTAACGTAGGAGCAGCATACGCTGAGCAGTTTCCCTTTCAACGCTACACTGATACTTGTGTGTAATTAAGTGATTATTTGTGTTTGATTCTGTGTAGTTTGAATAAATCTTTATTTCTTTCTTTACTAACGGACAGTATAATAGCAGTAAGACTAAAGCGTATCTATATTAAACGTGGCGTTATAAACACTAAAATTTGGTTCCGTTTGGTTGATAAAAACCGCTCGTCAATGAAAACGATTCGTATCTGTTATACTATGACGTTCCGTTGCAATATAAACACAAAGAACAATATAATGAACAAATAATGAAACAATATAATGAAACACATATTGTAAGCAGTATATCTACAGGTAAGCTCAGCAGCAGAAAAGCTTTTTTATAACAACTTACGGATAGAACTTAAACACGCAAATAAAAAGTATTTCATCAATATCAGGGATTATTAAAAAGAGTTTTACATAAATTACCAATGCTATTGCTAATTCAAAAGTAAACAAATATTATTTTACATCAAGCAATTCTATACCGTTGCTAAGATATCGCTTCAATTAAAAGGTACCACAGTCGCCTGAGGGTAAAGGGTTGCAATCAGCTAATTGCCGCTAATCTATCAACGAGAATTCATTGTGTAACTGTTTGTTTTAATACACAATCGATTTAACATTGTTATTTTAGTTGGAATTACGGAGAACGACATAGGCAAACGTTTTTCGAAAAAAATATTGTACTAAACTCTTTTCTACTAACCTGTGTTGAACAAACTCAGGATGCCGAATACAAAATTATAAAATCCTTTAAGAGCATGTCTTTTAATGATGTTTTTGCACTGTCTGTTGTAAACTATAGGATATCAGTCGATGCGTTGAACTATACAAGTTTAACAATCAGTTTAATTAATTTAATTGTAATTTAAATGCATCAAGAACTTTACCCATTGAGAAAAGAAAAGGAAAGAAAAGAAAATAAAATAAAATATATTTATTTGGCAAAAAAAATTACAAATTAAAACATAAGGTATAAACAAAAATAAATAAAAAAGAATAACAAAATTTCAAATCTTAGTATTAATATGTGGATAATATTGTTGGTATAATTGTAAAACCGATATTAATAACCTGTACAAATATACATTGTGTAACTGTTTTCATCTAAAACTAGTTGATCCACGCGGCTTCGCTCCCGTAGCATATGTAGTATATAAAATATAGCCTATATTACTCGGTTTCGAAAGGTAAAAGAATTTTTAAAATCGGCCATTAGTTTTTGAGCCTATTGATTACAAACAAACAAACAAAGTTTTCCTCTTTATAATAATAGTATAGATAAAAAGATATTCCACGCCAATTTGTTAACCAACCAAAAAGATAATAAAAGTAATTTATCATCCGTAACAAGCATTTAGGTACCGTTGCTAAGATATCACTCGAGTTATAACTGAAAGGTATCAACCGCCTGCGGAAGGATTGCAATCAGCTAATTGTTAATCCATAAACGTTCTACTGAATTCATTACTGCAACACAAAAAATAGATATAGAGATAACTTCTATTGATTTTCTCAATTATTATTATTTGTAAGTTGACATTTGTATTTCTTTATTTTGACTGTTTATCGTAATAATGAAAATTTCGAATAATTGTATTAACATTTTGACATACTATGGCTGTAATTTATAAAAATAAGTAATTAATTATGTAATTATCAAATGTAACTGTTAATTTGCATGCTATTCACTGGCAAAACATGTGGACTATAAATTTGTTTCAAGAACTCTGTAATTACCATGTTCTCTGCAAATAAAGATAAAACAAAAGTCAAAGTCCATATAAATCGCGTTCATACATATTAACATGGTTCATCTACAGGACATCTTGGGCTACATCGGACCATTGAGCGAATGTCATCCGTTTTAGCGGTAATAGAGAATCCGTATCCGTAACCGAAATTATCGGATATATGTAACAATTATCCGTAGCCGTAACCGAATTGACTTATTTCCACTTCCACACATCAAAAGAAAATCTCACCGAAACGCAAAGTAAAACAAATCATACACATAATGTGTCACAAAATTACCGAAACGCATTATCAAAACGACACGTAACCCTTCCCCAGCCGATATATAAATATAGATATAGATATAAATGTATAATGTTACAGAAATGTTGTGAATACGCTAAGTGCGCACTGTACGGTCTGCATGCGACGAATTTGAAGGCGAAAATATAAATATAGATATAGATATAGAATAAGGTTATAGAAATGTTTTGAATACGTTAAGGGCGAACTGTACGGTCTGCATGCGACGAATTTGAAGGCGCAAATATGTGTATGGATATAGATATAAATTTGTACTAATATTATAAAGCTGAAGAGTTACTTTGTACGCTAATCTCAGGTCCGATTTGAAAAATTGTTTTAGTGTTAGATAGCCCATTTATCGAGGAAGGTTATAGGCTATATATCATCCCGATATTCCCACGAGAGCGAAGCCCTGGGGCGCAGCTAGTAATAAAAGCTATAAAGTTACAGAAATGTTGTGAATACGTTAAATACGTACTATACGGTCGGCATGCTACGAATTTGAAGCACAAATATGTGTAGATATAGATATAAATATAGTAAAAGGTTACAGAAATGCAATGAATACAATAAGTGTGTACAGTAGGGTCTGCAAGCGACGAATTTGAAACCCAAAATATATGTATCAATATACCTAGATATAGATATAAAAATAGGATAACGTTACAGAAATGTTGTGAATACGCTAAGTGCGTAGCGTGCGGGCTTTATACGACGAATTTGAGGGAACAGAAATAAAATACTACAATTTATTACTGGTCGAAGTCAAAGTCAAATTCAAAGTCAAAACGTTTATTTTCAGAATCGGCATCTTTCGAGAAGCTTTTAGAACGTCGTATACATTTACATAATTTGTATTTTTCATTGACCAATGTTTCGGAAGGCTGTTTCTACCGAGAAGAACCGGCAAGAGTTTGAGTTACAATTATCCAATGTTAATTTATTTTCACTAATACTAAAATAGATGGATACAGTTAGAGTTGATGTACATTGAATACAAGACAACTAGTAAATCTGTAGAAACTAATTATTTATGAAATGTGATCAAACTTTGAACTACATCATTTAAAAAAGGAACTTAAACGAAATATATATAAACATAAATAATATATAAACTTAAAAAAAAACAGTTTTAAAATGATAAAATACTTAAATTGACTATTCGTTTTAAATCAGAAATAGATACAAAAATGAGTCATAGACAGGCTTCCAACAAATTCTCAATTCGTTGTATAAACCTCGCACTACCCTCCGTCAATCAGGAGGTACATAAATATGCTTTCCCGACCCTCCGAGAGGGTACAGACTACGGAGCTAAGGGTCCACATGTACTTGCAGCCTCCATCCAGGATTATAGGATACTTAAAGTTTTTGACGGTTGAATTTTTGATAAACAGGAAAATAAATAATGATTATTTTTTACTGCAAAAAAGTAAATAATAAAGGTTGACGACCCGATTGGCGCAGTTTCAGCAATGGTCTATTGTGCCGGAGGGTGTGGGTTCGATCCCCACGAGCAGAAAATTATGATGTGAACATTATAATTTACTACTGTCTGTTCATTTATCTATAGTATGTATGTATTTACAAAAAAAGTATGTTTAAGTATATCTATCAGTTATCTAGTATCTATAGTACAAGCTTTGCTTAGTTTGGGATTAGATGGCGTTGTGTTAAATGTCCAGGATTATTTATTTATTTATTCAAAGGCCTCCCTTAAAGCCGGCAAGACATCTGCAACATTTTGCTGTTGATGTTCATGGGCTGTGGTCAGTCACTTAACTTCAGTTGAACCATATGCTCCGCTTACCCGCTGTAACATAAAAAAGGTAAATAAGTTTCTTAAAAACTAAAACTCATATCGAGTGATCCATCCAAAAGTTTCATTAAAACCGGGCAAGTAGTTTCAGAGATATAGTTCAAATCAGAACACACATTTATAAAAACTGTGTGCAGAAGTCAGCACTATTTTTTGGCAAAAAATATATTATTTATGTTGGGTCATTAGTTTTATATGTGAGAATTAAATATAAAAATAGAAAAATAATTTACTAACAGCTTCTTCTTTTTTATTTATTACTATTTTTGTCAAGTAAAAATCATATAAAGAAAAAACATTTTTCATATGTAAATTAGAAAGGAAAAGATTGCATATTTAAATGGCAATATTGAATATTCATCTTATTTTAAAAGCTCTTTTCATGATTAATGTCACCCAAAACTAGATAGCTTTAAAACATAAATCGAAAAATACTAAATAACGTAATATTAATCAATACAAAGCTAAAAGGCATGAATCATCAAGTCATTGACTCCAGTTAATCTAAATATAATTGTGATGGGCCGCGGTCACGTGACCGCCAGGTGGCTTTTTGACCAACTATATTTCCCCTAAATAAAATATTTTGAACTACTACGCAAGCACTTTTGAGCCAAAAGTTTTACTGCAATAATATATGTACATTGATATATCTACACTAATAAGCTTAAGTTATTTTATTAGAATAAATTGTGTATTCTTAATTTTGTATGGATTATACATAGTATCTGAATTAAAATAAATAAATAAAAATTCTATTTTATTTTATTATTTTAAAAACATGGCTACAATAAAATATACACCTATCGAGAATAATTTATATTATTCTTAATTTATATCATCCTTATGGATGAAAACTTTGTTTGTTTGTAATGAATAGGCTAAAAAACTACTGGACGATTTTAAAAATACTTTCGCCATTCGAACGCTACATTATCCACGAGTAACATAGGCTATATTTTATAGGCTATACTTACGCGGTAAAGTGGTAATTTTTAAATAATATGGAAGAAAACGTAAAAGAAGTATAGATGGAAATAAATCTTTAAGCTTTTAAATTGTAAACTGTAGCATTTAGTGGGAGCGTTATGCTACGGGAGCGAAGCCACGCGATTCAGCTAGTATTTTATTAATCAATGAATTTGTATAAAACATTTACTTAAATAATTATGACAAATTAATGAAGTTTGTTAAAATAATAATTATATTATATAAGCAGTATAGCACTGTGTTTCGTTCGGTGAGCCCGGAAACCCGTATTCCCATCCCATTCCTCTCCCGTCCTGTTCTATTCCCAACTTCCTATCATTAATCCTTTTCTTATCCTCTCCCTTTCCTTAAAGCAAGGCATCTGTGAGATTTTATGTTGTAGATGTTCATGGGCTGCGGTCAGTCACTTAACATCAGGTGAACCGCATGCTTCGCTTGCCTGCTATAACATAAAGAAATAATAATTCTATTACAACTGAATTAAAATATTATTGTTGCAGTATGTCACTTAGATTGGGGTAGCATAGTGAGAGTGTTTGCACAGTTGATCTCGAGTAGTGGGTTCTATTCCCGGTGTTTGCACTGTCTGCTACGGATGCACTTGTACTAATAATATTTATTTTGGCGATGACAGCTTGTGGAGTACTTATTTAAGTTTAATAGATCGCATTTTCGTAAACATTTTCGAAATATATAAAAAAAAATCCATTATATCTTTTGAATTTTCCAAAATAATTTTTATGGTTTTTAGAAATTATAATTAAAGTATTTTCCATATTAAACATATCACTCAATTAATATGAACAACAAATAAAAATAAAAATAAATAAGTAGTTTATTTAATTTATTTTAGTTTTAATTAATGCCTTAAATTTATTTCTATAATTTTCCGTAAAATTTAAATATTGCTGACTGACAGAGTGTCAAAAAAGTAACTTGGTTATAGATAAAAATTTTTGCCAAAAAATAGAACCGACTTCCTCGCTCTAAAAAGTAGAAAACAACTTTTATTTCATTTTTGTTGAAATCTATACAAAGTCGGTGCAAAATCTTGTTAAATTGAAAATAGATAAGGCACCGTATTTTTTGGCAAAAAAAATTATTTTATCCTTTTTAGTGTCCTGTGAAGCGTAATCACATCATCTAGTCACAATTCAGTTGATATATACATCATTAAACCTTAACCGCAGAGCTTATTCCGTTGATTTTCGAGGAGTTCCCTGGAATATCTTCCACATGGATGATCAGACTTGAACCAAATTTCTATGGGACCACACATGAATTCTCTTTCGAAGAAAAAGAATTTTCCAAATCGGTCCATAAACTCCGGAGATATGCGGTAACATAGGTACATAAAAAAATACGGTCGAATTGATAACCTCCTCCTTTTTTTTAAGGTCGGTTAAAAATAATATGCCTAGTGCCTACTAACCTTTCATTTACTTGACAGAATCTGTCACTTATATGATGATTTTTAGCATGATTGGCTTACACATCAACAGAAATCGTAGAAACCATATCATTGTAGAAACCTATGTTAAATTATGATGATAAGTCATATATTAAACATTAATTTACAAATTTTCAACCAATTTTAAAATACAGATAACAAAAAGCTCATTAGCACAGTACTAGTCCAAAACATCCCCAATTAAACCAAATATGCATAAAAAGTCGCGTGTTTATCAACAGACATGGAATCACCCCTGGAATCAATAAGGCACACCCATCCATAATTAGGAGGGGTCAGTGACGCACCGTGACCATCGTTATAAAAGATTTTTAAGTTTAAATAATTCGACTATACTTCCAAGTAACGATTTATTATAAAACTAGCTGATCCGCACAGCTTCGCTCCCGTAGCATAATGTTATAGCCTATTAAATATAGTCTATGTTACTCGTGGATAATGTAGCTTTCGAATGGTGAAAGGATTTTTAAAATCAGTCCATTCATTATAACCAAACAAACAAAGTTTTCCTCTTTATACCATTAGTGTAGTTAATATCACATATTATATTTATTGTAAAAACAACATTCTTCTATATCAAGTAAAGTTATGTTAAATTTAACAAATTACAGAGTTTTTTTCAAGCTTTTCTCAAATAATTCGTCATTTTTTTGCTGAGAGATGACAAAAGATGCTTGTATCAAAAAGTCAATGAGCAATCCGTAATCGTGTGTGTAAGTGACGCACCGTGACTATCCTATGATTTATCATAATTATAGGTAGATGAATTATTTTGAAGCTTAAAGTGACGATTTTTGATGAATAAATGAAGATTCTCGGATCTTAAAAATAAAACCAAACTCGGCGGAACTCGTATCTTTTGGCCCTATAGTTATAGTGATACAACTACACCAAAAGAGGCGTCAATATGAGAAAAATATATCACATAAATTAACTTTTGTTAGGGGTTCTTTCTATGGAGATTTCAAAACTACTCCACATTTTCTATACGTTAATGTTTTGTAAACTTGACAGGTGTATGAAGAGTTGTTATCTACGTTTTTCTATTTCGTCTATGAATTATATTGATGGAATTAGTGTCTATAGAAGAAAGTAGTTAAGATTTTATGCAAACAGAGATTGAATCCATCATATATATAAAACTACTGGAATGTTTTGAACAATTATTACCTCGAAAACTTACCTCTAAAAGACAAGTTCAACAAATCCTCCACTGAGCTACCTACTTTATCTTTAAATTATTTAACCTAGCTAATATAGTGTATTTTGTTTTGAGTATGTACCTAATCAAAAAAAATGTAGTATTTTCTATTACTTTGTATAGCTTTGTTCACGAATCAACTGCTTAATTTTCTTTGTGTAAACATGTTTTGGGATTCAATCTAGTTTCAAGACATTTTAATGTATACATATATGTTATGCTTATATGGTTGTCTCCTGTTTTGTATACCTTAATAAAATAAATTATTTCTGACTAGCTTTTGCCCGCGGCTTCGCACGCGTAGACTACAAAATTAACATAGTTGTTATAAAAATGATATTATGACTTTACTTATAAGTATTTTAATTACACACTGTATAATTTTAAAAATCAATCGGAACCAATATTTTATATCAATGTTTTCTAAAAACTTAACAGTAACTTAATAGTATCTAGGTCAGACAATTTCTAGGAAAGTATGTTCAGATAACATAAAGAATACTCATACAATAAATCAACTAAAAACAAAATAAAAATCTGAGATATATCTACCTAAACAAAATATGTATGTAGGTGCAATCTTTGCCGATTCCATCCTCCCTATGTTCC
>LQNK01000688.1:0-24564 GCA_001586405.1 Phoebis sennae | reverse complement strand
ATTTGCCTTCTGTATCCTTTATATTAACGCCCTGTATTAAAATTTCCTAAATATATTCAATGTACAAATTTTGACATGCTACGATTTTATTATATGTATTGATGATTGATTGATTGATGATGATGATTATGAGAGGTAGGTCTGTGAGGAAGGTTTAGCTTGAACTTAGCTACAACTTGGATAAGAACGCGGGCAACAGCTAGTCATATTTATGAAATCACCCTTGGAATCAATAAGGCACACCCATCCGTAATTACGGCGGGGGCAGCGACGCACCGTGACCAACACTATCTTTTGGAAAATCATGAATAATCACCTTCATTCATTAAACATTTTAATTAATGATTTCCAAATATAAGCCCGATAGTCTAAGGAAAGGTTATTGTTGAAGAATTTCAAATAAGTAAAGATTATAATGACGACCCGATTAGCGCAGTGGATACAACAATGGTCTATTGCGCCGAAGGGTGTGGGTTCGATCCCCTCGAGTGAAAATTATGTGCTGAACATTGTAATTTTCTACTGTCGGGGTGTTAATTTATCTATAGTAAAATAGAGTAGGTATGATTGGAAGGCAGCGTAAGAACAAATACCTAGTTGTCACTTTTTTTAGTGCATAATTAATTATGTGCCTAAAATATTCTGTTGTGTGCCAACTTTGCACGCGTGCCATTGGTCGACCATCCCTGAGATAGACTATCTAGTATATTGACTCTACACGGATGAAACATATTATTGCCCATCCATTTTAATGCACACGACATTAAATAAATTCTAATTACTTAAAGATCTAACCACATTGTAAAACCTAATTACATGATTCCAAAAGATCAGATAAAGGCGACGCGTCATGCTTTCTATTAGTTTAATTCCTTGATTCCTATCTGCACATATGTCGATGCGAGGGTAGATTACGAAACCAGGATACAAGACCTCTAGAATGCAAGACTTTGAGCTTTTTAGGGGTCATGGTAGTGTGGTCATGTTTTGAAAGTATTAGGTATGATTTTATTGGATTATGTAAAGTCGTTTCTGTTATGTTTACTTACAAATTGCGTAGGTTTTACGTTCTCCTAAATAATTTTGATAATGTTTTGATTGTGGAGACCCAATTTTCTCTTAGTCTTTTATTAAGAAAGAGAGTCTTCATTCTCTAGATTAAACCGTTTTCCTTCCCTTTCTATCAAGCTTGCACCCATGTACTGCTGTTTTTATTCATTTATTATTTGTATAAAACATGGTACATAGGTATTTTATTTATAAAAAAGAGCAATCAAATTTCACTAAATAAATAATATAAAATACTTATCAGTTACAAAAGAAAATAGAAAAACTACAAATATCCCAATTGCAACAATTAAGATATTAGCATTTTCCCCCTTTACATAACACAAATTGTTATATATTATTATACATTATTTAAAATTCTTGTACTTTGTAAAAACGTTTTTAAGTAACCATTTTTGATGTTCATAAGCTGCGGCAGACACATTTAAAAACATGTACTTAATCGTACAAATTTCGATATTCTCAATCCATCAAAAACATATTTGTATTCAAACAAAGTCGGTATCACTAGCAAATTCAAACTTCTATTATACACCGTCCTTAATGTTACGCGTAAGGCCGGCTCGAAATAGCCAACCGTTACGCGCCTTCCCAAAGCTTTTAGCGGCGTATGACGGGGCCGCACGCTGTAGAAGAGAACCAATTTCATTATTATATTTAGTATCTTTTGCATATAAAATGTGTAATATTAAGATTTTTAAGGAACAGTGTTATGTGCATAGTTTAAAAAATATTAAACAAGATTTGCTTGAATTTTAAATTGTTATCAAATTTCTGAACGTAATTTCATTAAAAGAACTACAAATTACCGCATTTATCTTAAATTTAAACCATTTAAAAATATGTACTCGTCCAAGTCCATCCTTACTAATAGTATAAAGGCGATAATATATCTGGATGTCTGCTTGTCTGTCTGTATAGCTGTCTCACGCTTAAAAATTGAACCGATTTGGATGAAATCTTGTACAGAGATTGTTTGAAACCCGAGAAAAGACATAGCATAGCTTTTATCCTCAAAAGCCCACGGGAAAGGGAGATATACGTGAGCGAAACCGAGGCACAGCTATAACTTATTCGTTTAAAAATAAATACCTTATTAATAAAAGTAGTGGTCGCCCAGTGGTAAAAATCAAACATAAAATTGAAAAACAAAAGAAACAATTTGACCACAGAGTGTATGAAATATATGATAGTGTGTGTAATGTTATCGATTTAATGTACTTTATAAGCATTATTATTTCTCCTACATATGAACTACAAGTGTGCAAAATTTTATGCTCCTGCGTCCGCGCAATTATCGTAAAAAGGGGTCCTAAGATTTTGTATCACGTATTAATATATAGATATTAATTTAAAATTAAACTTTCTTTCTTTCTTAATTCCATTTAAATTGTTTACATATTGCATAAACCCATTTATATTACAAGGTCGCGTCAGGCATGTTCCAAATGCATGGAGCGGAAATGTATTGCGTTTATAATTTTACAAGTGCTCTGAATTTGTTTGACAATAAATCATGTAAGCGGCAATCAATGTTGTATGCGAAATCTGGACTGAAGTGAATTTAATTTTAGATCATATTTTAGTAGTGAAATATTACTTTTGAAATTAAAGTTTTATTGATAGTTAATTTATATGTTAATTAACATTTAATATTATAAAATGTTGAGAGAAAATGTTAAGACTTCGTAACAACGAAAAAATTCACATTGTAACAGACAACCCTGAATGAAATATTTACTTATAACTGTTACTATAAATGTTATGAGACGCGAGAACAATGATTTTAGATATTGTATGTGTATATGCAAGTTATTCTTCCATAGTAACTAGTTATCTAGGTACGTTAAATTGTTTATCAAATTTACTATTCAAATTCATACAAATAAGTTATTTTTATGCCCATCGTATAGATTGAGTATTAAGAGATCTTCAATCCACTTTACCTCACCATTCGAATTTTTTAAGTTTTTAACTTAATATTTTACAGGCAACTCAGTAGTTTTTTTAGTTTTCAAAAGCGCTTTTTTAGTCTGCGGCGCATCGCTAATAGGCAAGCGATTCAGTTCAAGCGAACGGAGAGTGAGTAAAAAATAGGCCTTGTAATTTCAAAGTGTTCTTATGGATACATAGATTATTAAGGTACCGAGTATTCTTAACTCACCTGATTTTTTTTTTGTCACACCAACATTTTCCTAGTGACTCCACTGCTTTGTTAGCTTCCATTAGCGCTGAATTGCCGTGGTTTTTTAGTCCGCGGCGCCTCGCTGTAAGGCAGCTCACGCGTGAGGAGAATATTTCACCAAACTGGATTACTAACGCAAATATGTTCGTAGGTATTGAAAAGACTTATACGCAGTTACTTCAAGGAAAATATATTTTACGAAAAACTTTACGCTGCTACTATTTACCTTAACTTATGCTACTATACCTTTATTAAAAATACCTTGTATTTAATTTTTACCGAATATTACCTAAAATTTAATCACTTTTGAATTCAAAAGCCACAATACATGTTTTTAAGTACTTCTGTTAAATATATTACGTGTTTTGTAATTGAAGTCAAGCATAGTATTAGAAGATTTTTTGTAGAAACTCGACTCTCCAAGAGTCACAACGAAAATACAATAAAAGCATCTTCTTATTAATTTTAAGTAATTTTAAGCTATGAAATGTACCTATAATGAATAAAGATATTATTTCTTTCTTTCCTTCTTAATTAATAAAGTTGTCGTAAAATAATTCTTCGTGAACATTTTTAATTCTTAGAATTTTTTTATTCAAAAATGACAAAACGTGTACACTAGCCTTACATTTATACCATTGACACTGAAGCAATGTAGACGAACCTTCACGTGTAATGCGAGAATGAGAGGTAACCTCTATGAAGGTTTTATGTACCTACTTCTAAATAAATATGTAATATAAGCTGTAGAACTTGCTATCTTTTTCTGAGTAATGAAAGATTTAGGTTAAATTTAGGTTAAAGTTTTTTTTAATAAATTTTCAGATCAAAGAAATCTATACACATGTTGGTAGGTACTTAAGTAACCTAACAAAATAATTTTAATGACATATATTTCAGCTAGCGTAGCCTGACACCTCTAAAAACACGCCACCGTTACGTCTGAATAGATTATAAAAAATATAACAGAAGAAGAATTTAACAGGCCAGAAAATCTCTGAAAATTGAAATATAGGTTTCCAGTACTAATAATTATATTTATTTTTACTTGTGTTTAAAGGATATTTTATACGTATAACGTACTATGTTCCGAAATATATCCTTCAAACAACAGTAAAAATAAACTTAGATCTGTTTCAAAGCATATTGAAAAATAAACCGTTCCATTAGAGAAAGATTATATTCGCAGTTTTAAAAATGACATTAAAGCATTAAGTACACATGAATAGCGTACAATAGAAACATTTTAAAGGAAAAAACCAAAGAAGTCGTAATGGCGTTGGCATGGAAAATCGCTTCCGATCGCTGGCGGCCGCTTTTAGCCGTTTACGCGGTTATTATTATAATGGAAGGGAGGAATGGAAATTGAGGCATGAGATTGATCGAAAATTTATATTTGTGATAACGCAAAATGTTATTTTTAATGGATCTGAAGTCTTCAGTTCATTCGTTCGTTCGTGATCGTTTATTTTTTCTTCAAGTTAAATTGCTTTAGAAAATAGCCATGCAGAACAGATATTATATAGGCTAATAACAAATATTAAATTGTAAAGGATGTCAAAGTTTCGAGCACAACAGTTAAAAATATTTTTACATTTACTTTCAAAGCTTTCTTAGTTCAGGGTAATTCCTATAAAAATAATATATTTAGTATGATAAAAATAACAATTTTAGAATTAATTAGGTACCTATTGTTGAACATTTTACGCCAAACGATTTTCATCTGTGATTATTTAGTTATGATGAGGAGATCAAAGATAAATATAAATTATAACATATATAATGTACATAATACAATTATATTAGTATCTAGATACTATAAGTGATCTAAATACTTTCCATCAAATACTTAAAAGTAACACCTTAGATCAAAAGAAACGCTTTTATTTATCCGAAACCTTTTAAATATTTTATAACAAATTAAGAATAAACGTTATTGCCAGATCAAAAAAATCTTTTATCTATACCTGCTTAACAGACAATAAATGCATCATAACATTCACTCGTGAATGAGAGAGTCATAACTCAACTGTCACTTAGAGACGGCACGTAAATTTGTCGACATCAAAGGACCACTTTGCTACACTTAAAGACATAATTGTATTGGTGCAAATGTATGATAAATTAATTACGTCTATGGATCTCTAATGGAAATTTATGGAGGTGAAATGTAGTTTGTCAAAAGCACAACTCTCAAAGACAAATAGTATTGATTGCTAGCTTTCAATGGACTGCTATGTGTAGACCTAGATTAAACTACAGTTATTATAGATACTCTCTTCGTAACAAATTTCAGACAAATTGCTTTAGCTTCTAGGCGGAATTGATTAAGACAAACAAATGTTTGCTAAAAATGAAATTAATTAAAATAAATTATATTATATTTGCCAAAACCTCGTGGCACTAGTTCATTATTTCAGTGTTCAAGATTAAGAGTACATCAAGCCATTTATAATCTGTTTCCATTTGAAGATATCTCAGAATGTTTTTCCTTCGTGGCACTGCCACTTTAAATTTCTAGTTAAGTGCGTTCTAATTTTATCTAATTTCTATTATTATAGAACTAAGTATACGTTTTTACGAGTAAGTGTAAAAATACACATAATAAACTTGTATTCTATCGACTTTAATTTTCGAAACACTTAGTGTACGTACTATAAAGTGTTTTTAATATTTTTAATTTTGTACAGTTCCCCGCATCATCGATTTGCAATTTGTAAAGGTTTTATAAATCTCCAAAAGATATATAGAAGACTAGCAGTTACAAATTCGATTCAAAATATTTTTCAGCAAATTCCAAAATACATATGTGATTTATCACACAAGCGTATTTCTTCAAAAATTTTAAATGCATTTCATAGAGAAAAATAAATAGTATCTTCCTTAATACATTTTTTATTAGGCGAATTTAATTGGGTTAATTCCTTCACTGAAAATTAAAAATGGATCATTATAACCAACATTAAGTGGTTTCAAGTGATATAACACATTCAGTGACATGAATTAAGATCGCTTTGATCTTGTTTTATTTTAATTTATTTACTGTTTACATTCTGCGTGAATTTAATTGTAATGGAACTGATTCAGTGTTAACTTGATATTTATAGTACTTTTAATGATTTGAACTTGCGGTAAAATTGTTTTGATGAAATGTTTGTTTGTACTTTATACCCACTTTTGTAAATGAATGACTTGATTCGTTTAGCTTTCTATTTCATTATAAAATACTTAATATTATTTTAAAATTCAATTTATTGCTATTGTTATATTATTATTAGGTAACATATGTTCAATTAAGAGCAAAGGTTTAATGTAATGGAAAATAATTTATTCACTAGGACAGATAAAAATTTTCGTAGGATTCTATCAGGATCAGGGTAAAGGATGGACTGGCAATAAAACACAAAACTAGTAGTTACACAAATATTTATTTGCTTATACAAATTAGACAATGAAAGTTACACGCGACAGACATTAAACGCTAAACAAAACAAAATCACAGATGTAATACATTTGACGACGACGCCATTTCTATCACTAAAAATAAAAATATAATCAGACGGTAATACTATAACCAATAAATATAAATCACAGTTCTAGTTAAGTGACATCGATCACATAGAAACAAAGATTAGGCAGAGATACTAAGCTATAGAATCGAGTATAGCCTTCGACTGAATGCCTCAAACGAAACCTCATCAAAACCTTATCGAATTTTTATTTTTTTGTATAAAAATGTTTCTTGGCCAAATAGTATATTTTAAAGATTTCCATTTCTTATCACAGCGATCCTGTATTAACGTTCTAGTTAATATTTTACAAGCTTCTTATAACGAGTGTCCCCCAAGGCACACTTTTAGCACACCCATTGTTAATTATTCATCAATTTAATTATTGTCGTAAAAATATTTTTAACGGATCTCGATATCGAATTATAATTACACATTTACTCAATGTTACAATAGATTGGTATTTATATTTCAAGCGTTCATTTTCGCATTTTCAAGCAAATTCGAGCCAGTCTTCGAACATCAATAAAATCCGTTAAAAACAATTTTAATCATACCAATCCTAATTTACACACCACCATTCATATTAAAATCTATCCATTTGACATCTTCCCACTTCGCATCAGTCATCCGTGAAATGCAAATAAAATGAGTAAAGAAGCAATCACTAAATATTATTTAAAGTATCTAACATACACATTTTGTGCGAGTTCTGTGGATCTTAGATAGGTATAAAATTATTAATGAGTGTACGGTCATTGAAACAGTGCTTTAGGAAACGCATTAAGTTAACCTTGTACTAATATGTAATAGCCTCCCAGATTTCGGTCATGTCGGCCAATGTCAACAGAGACTAGCCGCATCTGAATTGTATCTCTATTCCTTTACTCTCATAACCCGATATCACGACAGACCGGAGAGAAAACAATGCACATAATTCAACAATTGTTTTAGAAAATTTTTAAGGTTTGACTTACATTGAAGTAAGCAATTATTGAAAATATCTTTCATATTCCAAGAATAATGTTATTAACATGAAAAATCTTTTAATAAATCTCATCATCGAAATACATAATCCTTGAAATATTATATGCGTTGCTATATTTACCATACTTTAGTGTTTGTGTCTTTAGGATTATAAAGTCATGTTAATTTTTGGTAATATTCTTGTCGAATCTGCAATTTATTTAAAATTTGAACATAACCGCGCGCACAATAATAATTTAACATCTGTCAAAGATCCAAATCAGGATATAGTTAATTTCAAAAATACATTAAGGAACAAAGACGCCGGGTTCCCTAATCTAACAAGTATACGAAATAGGTTACCAACGCTACATCCATAGAAAAATATGTATAGCGACATCAAAAAGTGTACAGTATCACAATCACTACGTAGTAACATCGATACGGCGAAACACTAACTACTATTATTTTAAACAGAGGACTATTGGTCACTCGACGTAAATTTATATCTTTTTTAGACTCTGCTAATTGAAAAAAAATTAATTATATAAAAGTATTTGATGTTCAATTCAATTATTTAATGGCAGTGCTCATTACACTTCACCATGTATGTACAATTGTTTCAAATAAACTTTTTTTAATTTCATTTCATTTTTTCTGTGTTACCACAATTTTGCATATATGACGTTCTGAAAGCGTCTCGAAAGAGGCCAATTTGGAAAAAACGTTAAAGGTTTTGACTTTGAGAGATTTATTGTGATTTCCACTAACTGAACAATATCATGCAGCCCTACAGCTTGGATAAACGTACTCTGCTTTTATTATAAATGCAACAGTAAGTCTGTCTGTCTCTTGTGTATACCTTTACCATTGGATTTTAAAGAAATTTTGTACAGAAATACTTTGTGACCCAAGAATTGACATAGGATACCCCATACCCCGGAAATCCCACAGGAACAGGAAATATACGCGGATGAAACCGCGGGACACAGCCTAGTGGTTGATAAAGTATTTTTATAATAACTTGTACGTTTATTTTGATATTATTTTTTTGAGACGCTACTTTTTTTGTGAGCAAAAAATTATCAATGAAATGACCACGCTGGAGTGGGGATTGTTTCGAAATTGTTTGATATTTTTGAATATTAAAATCGATTGGCAATAATATTATAAGAGAAAAAATCAAATGAAATACAGTTGCCGTGTAGAATTTTAAATAGACGTAAATGTAAATGACGTTCTAAAAGCGCCTCAACAGAGGACAATTTGGAAAATAAACATTTTGACTTTGACTTTGAAAGGTTAGGTAGGATAAATAATTATAAGTATAAGTATCCTAAATTTGTAACTTCAAACAAACCCCTAAAATGTAAATATCTCGAAAACTATGAATTTACGTAGAACAAATAGATTTTTATAGCATTTTTATCAATCTGTAAGGTAATACGCCGAGTTACCACTAGTCCTGTACATGATATACGCTCTTTGAAAATAGATGAAGGAGCAATTTATTTAATTAATCCTAATGTCAACATTGATATATCGAAATTAATTGATTTAAACATTATTTTTCTATTCAGGTTTATTTGTAAAGCATTAATAACCTGGCAAGATCATACTACTCTTATGAGAAACAAAAACTATTGTTACTTTTTTAAATAAAATACTTTTTAGAGGATTTTAAACGCGGTTTATTATACATTATTTTACATTATTATTTAACCCGACGTATAATAAACCGCGTTTAAAATCCTGTAAGAAGTATTTTATTTAAAATGGAAAGTACTCGCGTTAAAACAAACACAAGATTATACAACTATTGTTACTTTTAAAATATCCAATTTTTTTTTTAATATACTTTTCAGTTTGCGTCTAACATTTCTCTGCCCCTTATATTACAGAGAGTGACAACGTTCAAGTACATGTGCGGAATTTTGCATCATATTGTTCTTGCATAGAGTAGTTTGTATATCGAGATTTTAATTTAAATTTTATACTAAAAATTTCAATCTCAGACGTTATTGTTAATTATGACAGTAGTATCAATTTTAAAGGCTATTAATATTTTACCAATAAACCTATAAAAAAGTATATTTGCATAATAATGCAAAGCAATTCCTATAGTTGACATTAAATTCTCTGAAATTAAAGCCATTGCATAAATAATTATAACTACACATCGGAAAAAAAAACAACCACAATTTTCTATTACTAATAAATTTCGAACTAAATAAATTATTAATGAAAATAATAATTTATATAAAGCCAATATACATAAAAAAGCAGTTAAATTATAAGAAAGAATTTAACTTTAAAGTCGCAACCGACAGACTAGTTAATTAATTGCCAAGTATAATTGCATGCTAATATCAATAAATACTTTTTGTTGACAGTAACAATATTCCCACATTTTTATAAAAAAAAAACCTATATATTTATTTTTCTTTTATAAAATTGACTCAAAGATTCAAAAGATAATTTGTAAAATAATGATAAAGTATTGTTTGAAACTCTTCCAAAATATATTTACTTCAAAAGGAATATCTGTTATTGTCAACTTATTAATAAAATTACATTTATAATTTAGTAATATTAAATACATTTCCAACATCTATGAAAAGATATATATTTTCATAAAATTCTTTATTAATAAGTTTTTGTTGATCCAAAGTTGATAGTATAGTCGTATTTAAGGCGCATCTACATTGGTCGACAAGTGGGTCGATTTATGTGTGCGGGGCTCCACGCATAACGACCAATGAAACTAGTCATGCGGACTTTATTTACGTTATAGAAATCTCCCGTACACCGCATGCGGAACCTAACAATGTAAATGCGTCTTTAGGTTTCTTATATTCCTTGATTTTTTTATCTTTGTCATATTTTACGTTCAAAATCGTCCAAGCTGTAGTTTGTGAAGATATTAATAGGAAATAAGAATTCAAAATTAAATGCATTAGATACTCAATAGACATTTTTTGGAATAATATGGTTATCCAAAACATGCTTACGAAGAAATCTTTAATAATAACTTCAAAACCACAGCGTCTTTTCATCAGTAAGAATTGTCATCACTAAGGAGTTTTTAACAAAGTTTAAGATCTTCAAAACTGTGTTTTTCATGAGATTTCATTTTATTTATTTCAGTTACAATTATCTCAAGAAATCTCGTTTACTCATGTTTATTACAATTACAATGATCCCTAGAAATGTCTGAGATCTTTAAACTGCGTTCTTTACGAAATCTCATGTATTCTTTTTCATTACAGTTACATACAATTAAGACATACAATTATCGCTAGGGATATCCACTGCATTAAGACTTTTAGTATCTTTGATTTCACGAAATCTTATTAAATCGTATTGATTTTTATTACCATCATTATTTGAGATGATTAAGGAAATAAAACAGTGTACCTATTTCATGAAATCTGATAGCTCATATAGATTTCAATAACCATCATCATTTGAATATATTTCCAGGTCCTGTCACTGCTTACAAGATTTAATGGAATCTCGTTAATTCTTGATTATTTAGATAAAAATCATTTTCAAATCAGTGTTTTTTATTTAAACTCACAAAATCAGTACTTCATCTTGTGTTTATTTTAGTATATTCTTTTATTTCTTCGTTTATTTCTTACCGGATTGCTTTCTCGCTCTCCCCTGTTTTATAACCTGTACCAGCTTGAGGTTCTGTGCCTCCGGGTTCTCCAGGAATTCTTCGAGCATCTGTTGGAAGGATTTTTTATATTTTAAGTCCAATTGAGTAAAAACTTCAGTTCTATTTCGTTAAAGTAGTAAAATTTGTATGACCAAAAAATTGAAAGCTTAGCGGAAAAATGTAAAAATCGAACGGATTTGAATTGGAATGATATCAGACTCAAATATTTTTTTTAAATTCAAACATAAATACAAATTTATTTCAATACTCAATAATTATTTTAACGAATAATTTTACACAAATTCCTCATTTTTTTATCAACGACAAGACGCTCTCGGTCATTACCACCACCGAATCTAAAAATAATCTTCTATAAAATTATCACATCATTGCAGAAAGCATTTAATTGGCTCTTAGTATTTAGTTTTTGTTAAATCCTTCTCTTCCTATATTTTGTAGCTGTTGCTTTCTCTAATGAAATAAAATAAATAAAAAATCACTCATCTTTCTTTACTTATACTTTGCTTCACTCTAGGCCAAGACTTTAGGTCCCTGCGGAGTAAGCAAGTATCTCTCTTTACAAACTTACCGTCATACTGAGTTCAGAGCCAATGGCCGCCGCGCACGCCGGGTACTCCGACAGCGCGATAAGTGTCGGCAGTAAGGCGTGACTCCGGGATTTAGAGACCAACCAGTTTGCTGGCAACGTACACAAGGTCTTGACGACGCTCCAGCCTTCGCAGATAGCTTCCTATTCGTGGGAGATAAAAGAAAATATAGGAATGTTAAAACGAGAAGAATGCTATTATATCCTTTTGAGAGTTCTAGGCATAAACAAATATATCGTCAAGAATTTGAATAAAGTTTGAGCAGTATAAAATAAATTTATATAATATAATACGCAAATGACTCGATAATTTATTTATTTATGAAGTAAATCAAATCAAATCGTATTAGGAATCACAATGTGTATTCATTGTTAGACATTTTTTGATAAAAATAAAAAAAATATACAGTACAAAAGATATTTTAATATTCTATGTCTTCTTTCCAACTTTATGATAGGGAATAATTATCCCTGACGCATACACATAGATATGATAAGTACACATTTTATTGTATGGAATTGTTCAAATGTAAAATCAGTAACTTTTTTACACAAACAACAGTTTCATTACTAAAAACATAATAGTCAATTTGTAAAATGTACTCCAGTCTAACTACCCTAAAAAGACAACCGCATAAATTAACACTTAATCCACTCCGAAAAAAGCCTTCCCTACAAATTATCCATAATTCCGTGAACATCATCATCAAAACTCGCTACTATCTAATCAAGCCGCACCATTACAACCCACTTACAAGCATGAAACTTTCAACAGCATTACCATAAACAAGTCGCATCTGTTGGCGACACAAATTCATTATTAAAACGAAAGAATGCACATAAATTATTCATAGTAATGGTCACTGTAATGTAGGAGGAGCGTTGGGCCTAATGCGCTTCCTTGAGTGACTCTCGTAGTTCGCACCTGTGGCCGTGGGAAAACACGTTTATGGACTACTTGCGGATATAATCGTTGTTTCTCTCTATTCCGTTGACTTGTTTATTGTTAATCGAAATTTATAACTTTGACCTTAATAGTGCGTTTATAAAAAACTACTTTAAAAATCGTTATCTCTATTATAATTGTTTTTTGGATAAATTTGTTATTCAAAAACGCTATTAACGTATGCAAGTATTTTTTTATGTGCTTTCACGTTTGATATCAAAACAGGCATAGAAATTATTATTTTGGGTATGCAGAGTAATCCAAATTAAAATGCAATTATACAACAATTAAATAATCATGTTTACGAACGAGTGAATCAACAATAAAAGATGCATAGATACACGTACAATAACTACTTTAAAATGAATACACAAGCTTGAATCAATTACAAATCAATTAATACATTTGTAACAGACACACATAAAACCATGTTTCCAAACGTAAAGGACTCTAAACAAAAGATAACAATGCTAATACGCCAGTTATTCAGACATTACAGATAAACTATACGTGTTTAGAATGAACGTACAAAATACACAGGTGGGTTTGTTGCACCCGCATTAGTTAATTAGTTTCAAATACATTTCACACTCCACTTCACTATGAAAGGACAATGTCCAGCTAATTATTTACGGCCGTTTTCAATAATGCATCAAAGATTATGGATAGATTGTAATCTCAAATTAAATGACATTTGATTGTCAAAAGTCATAACAAAGGCTATCCGTCGACAGCATATTGAAATCAAAAAAGTGCAAATAGATAGATTTGCCTGACTTTACGGCCGCTTTCAATAATGTTTCAAAGATTATGGATAGATTGTTATCTCAGATTCAATGACATTTGATTGTCAAAAGTCATAACAAACGCTATCCGTCGACAGCATATTGAAATCAAAGCAAGTGCAAATTGACAGATTTGCCTGACTTTAGTAAGCAAAACAAGGGATAGATAGAATATTGAAAACGGCCGTTAGTAAGCAAAACAAGGGATAGGTAGAATATTGAAAATGGTCGTTAAACAAGAGATATGCAAATACTAAATTGACTAACTTTTAAGTAACGTCATTAACTGATATCAGCAAGAGATTGGATATCCTTCTTATATAAAACTAGTTGAACACGCGGCTTCGCTCCCGTAGCATAATGTTTTATATATAGCCTATGTTACTTGTGGATAATATATCTTTCGAAAAGTGAAAGAATTTTAAAAATCAGTCCAGTAGTTTTTGACCCTATTCATTACAACCAAACAAACAAACAAAGTTTTCAACTTTATAATGTTAGTGTAGAAATGTGCGATTTTGTATGCTTCAAAAAATAATTTAAGACTTCATAAAAATAACAGAAGTTGAAGAATTTGCTTTTAAAATCCAAATATTAGAAATGACTCAATTTCAAATTCTAAATGCATCAAAAAGTAGTTTTATAACTTATTCACTGTATTGCAACAAACACGTATCTATAATTAATTATTATTATTCCACAGGTGGAACAGGTGCACCCGCATGGCTAAATTAGTTTCACACAAAAACAATACGCAAAGTGTACACTTGACTCGACATAGGAAGGACAATGTCCACTTGTGAAGCGTGAAATTGGAAACATAAATAACGGTGCTATCTTAACTATTTTATGTTCTGTAAAATACGATTGAAGCTATTTACCTTTTCTAAATATACAACTGTGTATATATATCGTAAAAAGTACACTTGTCTTGCGAAAAAAAAACAAAATAAAATTGTTGTTCTTTGCTTTTTTCTAATTTGAATAAAATTTAAATGATTCGTACTTTATTATTTCGTTCCGTCATTTCAATGCTCATTCCCATACTTTTTCAATATTCAACGGTAATATCCCTCAAATGTAAATTTGATTGCCTATTTCTAACATCTATATATCTAACAAGTAATTTAGTATAAAATAAATAATGAAACAGCTGCAGCACACTTTCTTAACTACAAACATTTCTAACATTGTTAACACGTGGTATAAAAATAATTAATAATAAACATATAACTTTAATTTAAATTTAATGTGACTGTTTGAAAATGTAGTGATATATATATTTTTTGCTTTTATATATTTTAATAGTATGAATTTCGAATTAGATATTTGTATTCTTTACTCATTACTTAAATTGTATTTACTTCTAAAATAGTTTTATTTTATTTTAATTGTATTTTTATAGCGAAATTTTAAAACTATTTAAAATTAATTATGATTCTAGAACTCTTCTTTAATGAAATTGTTTCATGTTCTTATTTAATTTTACAGATATCTTGCATGCAGTGCTTATTCTAAATTACAAAATACATTATTAATTATTTAAAATAAAAATTTTAAAATAAATAAAAGAGTGAATAATTCAACAGTACAGACCTGCAGTTGTGGGTTGTTGACCACCACGAAGCCGACGAGCACTATGAGGTCCAATACCATGGTCTCGGAGAGGCTCTGATCCAATCTCTCATTGCTAAGACCTAGAGGCGAAAATTGATATTAGAGAGAGGTTACTTAATTGGTGACTACGTTTTATGCCCAGTTCCCATAAAAATACAACGAGTCGTTTTACTTAAGGACAGTACAATTACCTAGTAGGCGTAAGTCAAAAGTGTTTCTATAATAAACGTGAAGTTAACATAACTACCAAAACTTGTTTCTGACTGGTTGATTAGAACCACTCGTTATGAAAACCATTCGTTTGTAATATACTATGACCTTCCGTATTTTATAGGAACCGTTCATTAGTCAAGTAGAATAAGTGCCTCGAATGTTATTAAAATCGCAACATCAAATGATACAACATAAAGTACCTTAGAAAATTCTAACTTTTCATAAAATCGAAGGAAACAAATAAAATATTCTTATCCATTAAATAGTGGAGAAATACTGTTATTTTTGAGGTTTCTAATCTGATGTCGTTATCTCTTTTAACTTTATAATCTCAATATTGTTAAAAAATAGGTCACTATGGTTTTGACTTTTGATGACTTTAATTATAAAGCCAATAATACTTACGCAATGTATTCTTCCTGGGTGCCTCTTTATCATTGGGCGCATGCTGTGAGAGCAGGCGGGCCACGGCAGCTCGGAACTCTATCGGCCAACCGCCTTCGCCGAACGCCTCCTGTGAGGATAGCGATAATAAATTTAATTTAATTTATGTCTACTATAGTACTGACATATGTTTATGTTATGTTCTAAGGAATAGGGGTTTACGCCTTCACCTTATATTCATAAACCAAACATATTATAGACATTAGCCAATGTCTGTACTAATACTATTAAGAGTAAAGATTTACTTGTTTGATTTGGATATAGAGCCTAGAGCCTAGCCTATATATTTTAGTCTATTAAGACTTATTTGATGAATTATTTTACCATTGGAATCCTACACTATCGCTCACAAATATAGGCTTCATTACCGGTGTTATAACAAAATAATACGGGAGCGAAGCCACGCGAAAGCTAGTATTGAATAAAGAAGAATCAACTCAAGTCTCAGCTCAAGATATATCTTTATTATTAGACTATAAAACGTATACATATTCCCTACATAATGAAGTTCCGACAAAACCTCAAAACAATCACAACTCACTACACATATGTAAAAGTAAATAATTTATCCTCGGCTGGCAGGTCGAGCGAAACCAAGCGATTCCCTTGCGAAACCCTGACTTACTTAAAACAATTTGGAAGGGATAACTGTGTTTGCGGAGACCCCCTGATCTCCTAGAAAACTTATATAACCGCTGATGGTAAAGTCTCTTATGCCCGGTTCCTATATACGACGAAACGTCATAGTATAACAGAAACGAATCGTTTTCAGAACGAGCGGTTTTAATCAACCAATCGGAACCAAGCTTTGGCGGTTATGTCAACGCCACGTTTATTATAGATACGCTTTAGACTTACGCCTTGTAGGTTATTGTACTGTCCGTAAGTAAAACGACACGTTTTATTTCTATAGGAACCGGGCATTACAGATTTAAGTAACTTTCTTGTCTTGTGTAATAAATGATACAGTATGATATTTATACCGCGAACTTCATGCCGACATGAACTATTTGTATGGAAAAATATAATTGTGGTTTTTACTTATTCTATTCACATTTTTTCATATTTTCTGTTATAGATTTAAAGACCATAGAGAAAGAGAGAGAGAGAGAGGGGTAACAAATTTTAGAAAATTAGAACTGGAATAGGTACAGAAAACGGTTCACCTTCCCACTCTTTGATTGTAACGTAGTATAATTTTAAATACCAATATTTTGCACCAATTTTCTGCCACTCCAACTTTTAAGCTTCTCACACCCGTATTCTAATACGTACCTTGAGCATTCTTAGATTCCGCTCAACATCAGGCACTACTCTTCCTCTTTGGTGGAATACTGAATAACATTTCTCAACGTCATATTTGACGTAACCTTAGCCGTGGTTGAATGGAGGAGTATAAAGGTAACTTCTTAGAATACGGCTGTTAGACTCTCACACTTCCAACAAATCCCTTTCTGTACTGTAACCTATACTTATCTCTAATCATCCTAACCTCAAGTGATCCTTCCTACAAAGCTCAGCCTCTGAGTGATGAGACACATAACAAAATCTCTCTTCTCAGACTCTGACACTTCCAACAAATCCCTTTCTGTACTGTACCCTTTACTTATCTCTATACCCTAACCTCAAGTGGTGTTTCCTACAAAGCTTAGCCCCTGAGTGATGAGACACAGAACAAAATCTCTCTTCTTCTTAGACTCTGACACTTCCAATAAATTCCTTTCTGTACTGTATGCTATACTTATCTCTATACATCCTAACCTCAAGTGATCCTTCCTACAAAGCTCAGTCCCTGAGTGATGAGACACAGAACAAAATCTCTCTTCTCAGACTCTGACACTTCCAACAAATCCCTTTCTGTACTGTATCCTATACTTATCTCTATACATCCTAACTTCAAGTGGTCCTTCCTACAAAGCTCAGCCTCTGAGTGATGAGACACATAACAAAATCTCAGTCAACCGGCCCTCACTCCCCTCAGTGTATCTAACAGTCATTCCACACACGTAACACACGTTTGCTATTAACAAATGAAGTTGTGGAGATTTTGTCATTCTCGGTGTCTTAGTTCTTTGTGAATAAACGGGGAAAATATGTATGAAGTCTCGAGATATCAAACGTGTTCATACGAGTGAAAAATGATCATCAAGCGTATATATGTAGGACCAAAAAACATATTAGGAACTAGCTTTCCGCCCGCGGCTTCGCACGCGTGGGCTACTAATTTCTGTATTTTGTAGAGGCGCAAAACAAAAGTCAACGCAAAAAAAAAAATAATTACGGTCGCATGACCGCTGATATATGCGCATGTCTATAGTTTTTTTTTTATAATTTTCTATAGAAATAGGTTGGACCAAAATTTGACAGTACGCACGTCTCTTCAAAATACAGAAAATTTTAGCCCACGCGAACGAAGCCGCGGGCGGAAAGTTAGTTAATTTTTGAAGGTTTTTAAGAATTCATTAAGCGTTTTTATCGTCTTATCACATAGATATTGGAGACACGCCTTTTTATACTCTTAACGTATACGTTAAACTATAAAAAGGCATGTCCGCAACTCAACCAAAATCTCACATTGCCACGTGGTATGACATTTTCACGACTTTAGATGTGTATATCTCAAAAAATATTGATTTTAGCAAAAAACGCATTTAGAAACCTCTATTTCATTTTTAAAAACCTATTCAATGGCATCTCATTTAATGATGTGTTCGCGATTTATTTTTTTTACCCTCCGTTTGCATGTATGGCAAGCCACCCCTAAAAATATTTTTTTCAAATAAAATGTAGCCTATAAGTTGAACCTAATATTGTTCTATCAGCATGTAAAATTTTATCAAAATCTACCCAGTAGTTATTACGTGATTGACGAACATACAAACAGATAAACAGACAAACAGACAAACAGATAAACAGACAAACAGAAAAAAAAAATTCTAACCATGGTTTTGGTATCAATGGAACATACATATTACATGCCAATCACTCTTTTTGAAAAATATTCAATGTACAGAAATGGTTCGGTTACTCTTTTATTATATGTATAGATTGTGTCCATTTAATAGTTTTATTTGTGACATACATCTTACATCTTTAGATTTTTTTGTTGTTTTCTTTGTTTGTATTGAATAGGCTCCGAAACCACATGACCGATTTTGATGAAATTTTGTACAAGATAGTTTTTATCCCGAAAACACGGGAATGGGATATATACGCAGGTAAGACCGCGTAGCTCAGCTAGTGCAATATACACATGCAATATATACATAGCACCATTGTTAGCTCATCAGCCAATGTAAATATTTGTTACTAAGCTAACATATAAGTATGTCCATTAACCTATAAACACTCAATTAATACACCACAATACAATTAAGCATTTTATCCAAATTCTTTAAATATATGCTTTTCTAAGAGGTTTAGATACGATTAAAAAATTTCTTATTCTTGATTTTTTCTAGCAACACAAACACAGTTTTATCACAACATAATGTTCATGCTTTATTTTTAACATCATCCTTTAGTTGGTATTGTGGGAATTGAGAAGAGAAAAAGACTTATTATTATTATTATTTAAAAGAAGTGTTTATTTTTTACGTTATCTCTTAGGATGTTTATTTCTTGTTAATTTTAATTATAATGTCAATTAATGTAATTGGTTAATGTAAACCGTGTTCATTGATTTCAATAAAATAAAATAAATTAAATTAAATAACATAATATTTAACTTGACCAACTGCTTTTATCTACACTGTGACAAATCTGTGTTGCTTCACGTATTCATTACACGTGACGCGTCAAGGCAGCTTCCGAGGTTTCATGGCATGTGGTCACGCGATCTTGTTGTGAGATCGGATTAGCTGAGATTTTGTGACGAGTTCGCTTGAAGGATTGTTAACCGTTTGATCAAGATTAGTAAAAGTATGATACAATTCTATAGTCAACTAACTTTCCGCCCGCGGCTACGCTCGCGTGGACCCGGCAATTCGAATTTTTCGCCGTAAAATACATGCTTGAACTTCAAAGAACATTAAAAAAAAAGATTTGTCCAAATTGGTCCAGTCGTTGTTGAGTTATGCGCTTACTAACACATTTTGCGAATCATTTTTATATATTGAAGATAACAAAAGACGTTTTCAAATTAAACATCAGAGATAAATATATCTTTTATCATCAGAGATACCTATCTTTTTTTAACAGACAAGAAATGTAGAAGAAAGAAATGTAATGAAGAAGCGGTGTTTTTTTTTCATTTTTTTATATGAATTAAATAGGCGTTCTACCGCTATCCCACCTGATGTTAAATCGTGATGCGGTCTAGGGTAGAACACGCCTGCCTAGAACAAACCTATTGGAGTCGTTTAAGGAGCTCTAAGTTATATGAGTCTGAAAACCAGACTTCGGGAGAGAGTTCCACTCTTTAGCGGAAGTGAATTCGATAGAAGACCGCAAGACAAGCGACCGTTCGATGGTCTAAGTAAAAAAAATGTGTAACGATTTGATACGTATATCTACTTAATAAGTTCACTTTCAAATTAAACAAAACAGCCATAAATTATACTTTTTCAAAAAGATTACAACGTAAGTCAATTGCTGATTCTCTGTATCACGATCCAAAATTGTTGTCTCTGAGTTTGTAAAGTGTAGTTGACCTACTGATAACATCTCCACTGTGACTTTCTCATACTTTCAGCACACGTGGAGGGTCAACACAGCTTCCGACGTTTCACGGCGTGTGGTCACGCGATTTTGTTGTGAGTACAGATTACTTCAGATTTTGTGGGACGAGTTGTGACGTCTCGGGGATAATTGGATAAAACTGTGATACTTTAACGGATTAAATACCGAACTACTTGTCTTAAATTTGGAAAGTAATTTTCATCACATTTCACTATTCACATTAAACTATTCAAATGATGTTTTACGTTGTGCCGCGATATTTTGCATAATTAAAATACAATTTTAGAACATAATTACAATTATATGAACAAAAAATTTGTGTTAGAAATTATAGTTCAACATAGGCTGTTACTTATGTTCAATATTAGTATATATCTCAAAACAAGATTAATGGCATCTAACTAATAAACAAATTATAATCGTCAAATATGACGTATGATGAATTTCAATCGAAAATTCATAACATAAAAATATAATATTTTAATAAATAGATCGAACGAATGGAGGTGTTAAATTTTCTTCTCCGAAATTTTCATAACATGAGTGGACATGAGTTAGTAGAGTTCTAACTCAGAATGTAAATTTTCGTTGACAGAGGTTAAGTGAAGTGGAGGAATGCTCGAGGAACATAAGAATACGGGTGTAACAATTGTATAAAATTCCAACAAAACTATCCGCAATTCACATGTGCCCTGAACAAAACATTCCACTTATACAAATAGATCAAATCATAATTGGCATCTGCGGTAACTAATAAACATATAATCGCGTTCAACTCCCGCGGGCCCACAATTACGCCCGCTGTGTGTTCAGACGTCAAACTCCCCCGGGGAGGTCCATGTTTGGTTTTTATTATTTCCACTAGCCGCTGTTTGCGATCTTGACTGTTTTGTGTACGTTTGCGTATTTGTTAAGTATGCGAGAGACATGGATGATAGAATCGACGTTGTAGACCTTTGTTTACTTAAGAAATAATAACAGATAAATAATTAGGTAGAAGTTTTTGATATTACAACTGACTATACAAAAAGTATTACTATTGATTTTGATCTTCTGCAAAATTAGTCCCACAATATTTTTGTCTACACTAATATTGTAAAGAGGAAAACTTTGTGTGTTTGTAATGAATAGGCTCAAAAACTACAGGACCTATTTTAAAAATTCTTTCACTTTTTGAAAGCTATATTATCCACGAATAACATAGTTTGTAATAAACTTAAAAATTACTACACTGACTTAATATACTACTTAAATGGACCCATTCCACTTTTATTATCAGTAAATAGAAAGTGATTTCCTTTGTTTAGCATATTCTACATTTAGAATATTAATAGAAACTCAAAATTATCAATAGTATCATAACTATAACCCAATCCCACAATAATTACATCAACAATAACGAATAATGTAAAATTAACCAAAATCGTTAAAGTCACGTGCCGGCCACCCCTAGTATCTGTGACGGTGTAATGTCACCGTGACAGCAAGTGACAGTTGTGACAGATGTCACCAAAGCGCGGGAAACGGGCTTTGTGATAAAATGGTATCACTTGCATTTGTGCATATTTCTCTTTGTGTGTTATACAATCTGGATACTTGAATGACATTTATTTATTGGTTTGAAATGTAGTTGTCTATTCGATATGTTTACGGCATTCAATTAATATTAATATGTAAAAAGGTACACCTATTTCAATTATGGCATGCAAAAGAGAACATATAAACAGACTAAAATTGAAACATTCAAAATTAAATTATTCTTTACCGTCTCAAACTGCAACTCAACCAAGAATTAAAAAACATCTCTATATGCAACGGAAACTTACATTTTGGTATATGTATTTCAATTATAAATCGCAATTTTGAATATCAGTACTATACTTCCCTATAAGATTTTTATTTAAAACTAGGGGACATAAAGCAGCCCCATCGAAAATCATCAGAACGTCCCAAAGGAGCGCGAAGCATTATTTAATTATGTATTATCTCTTTATAGTGCCGGATGGGACAAGAGCTGACGAGACAAATGGTGACGCACGCCCATGAAAATACAATTGGCTTTTTTATATGGAGTACAGAAAATTGATACTTTACAGTATAATCTTGGGTTTGTTTTAACGCGTGTACTTGCCACATTAAATACTTTTTAAAGGATTTTAAACGCGGTTTATTATAAAATGTAAATTAAATGTAAAATAATGTATAATAAACCGCGTTTCAAATCCTTTAAAAAGTATTTTATTTAATAGCATACTTTATATTTTGTATTGTCACCTCTTGATGCAACTGCATCTTGTATGATTTGTAAAAAAAAATACAAATCAATACAGATAAATTGCATTAAAAATATTTACAGGATTTTTTTTTCACGAATGCTAATTTATATTTTTCTTGTTGTTTTCATTTTCAATTTTTTTTGTTGTTTCAGTGTATGCTTTATTATTTTAATGGCAGTATGATCTTCTATATTCCTGAACATCAAATATCAATTACTAGGCATGGACGCAATACGACGATCACAAAGGGTCAAAAATCACGTGTTTAACGGTGGATACTTGTAGGACCGAGTTTTATAAGAAACTAGCAGTTCCGAGCAACTTTGCACTCGTAGCATAACGTAATATAGCCTATCATCGTCTAACACAAAAAGATCTTTTTATCGGCTCAGTTGTTCCCGAGATTAGCGCGCTCAAACAAACTCTTCGGCTTTATATATGCAGTATACGAGTAGATGTAACAACATCCTACCTAGGTATAACATACCTATGTTGTAAATATATATGTATTTATATAAAATGTATTTTTACTTCACCTCAATAGTTCCAATGTAATCTACTAAACCCCTACATGATACTAGTACATTATTTTAAACAAAGTCTTAATAAAAACATATAAAGATTGGCTAATACTTATATTATATTCATTTCAATCTTGTACTTGTATACCCTTAAATATACACTATTATACTTTGAACATCAAAGATTTGTTAAAGAAAGAGACAGCTGATACAGATAATGCAAGGGTGAAAGAGTGACGGTTAACTCAATTATGATCTGCGGAACCCACTCTTTGCAAATAGTCCCGGTCTAATATGTGTGTTTAGTGATGTGCTGAGACCATTGATTATCGATAAATCGCGATTCCCGACTCGGCAGAAAATATTTGTGCACTTAATTAAAATTAGTTTATTTTTTGTTTAAAAACTACACTTGAAAATATACAAACATATAAAACATTACAGGCACAACATTAAATATTGTATAGTATATTTTCCATTCAATATTAAATAATATATGACTGTCAATTGAAAATAAGCCATTTCTACTTTTAATCCGAACATAGACATTATTAACGCAGCATTCCATGACATTTTGACGATTTTTTACAAATATTGAGTATTTTTTATACCCAAAACTAGTTTTCACACCTTAACTATTCGTACCTGTGTACCATATTTTTCCACACGTATAAAAATTATGAATAACATCGACATTATTGACACAGTACATCCCTAGCAAGGGCAGATAAATTGGCTTTCTGTAGCGATTGTAAATTGATTGACCCTCCCGAGGTCGCTACAATCACCGCTCTTTGCTTAACAGAATCACATCTAAGCTTTGCGCAGAACAAATAAACCTTGTCTATTAATCATAATTTATGTCTAAATTAAATTAAATATTGAATATTAATTACTAAAATATAATGTTCAAACATTTAGGTTCTATTGTCAAATTTAATATATATAAAACACTAAATAAAAGAGACATTCGACCACAGAGTATAAAATGCATGGTAGCGCGTGTAATGATTTATTTATTAACTAGCTTTTGCCCGCGGCTTCGCACGCGTAGACTACAAAATTAACATAGTTGTTATAAAA
>LQNK01000073.1:262794-290809 GCA_001586405.1 Phoebis sennae | reverse complement strand
CAGTTACCGAAATTTTCTAAAGTAAAGTGCTTCTATAATTATTAATTCGATGGGATAAGAAATTTTCAATCGTCTCTTAGTCAAAGATAGTCCGTGACACTGGTTATTTAAATTATTCTATTGAAGTCAATTGTGTCAGGAGGGTGCCATTACTAGTCTATGCTATCAGTTTAACTGTGATCCGTGGTGTGTATAGCTGAAAATTGCGTATAGTTGTTGAAATTTTCTAAAGTGGTTCTATTAATATTAATTCTATGGGATACGAAATTTTCAATGGGCTCTTAGTCAAAGATAGTCCGTGACACTGGTTATTTAAATTATTCTATTGAAGTCAATTGTGTGCGGTGGGTGCCATTACCAGCTTATGTTATCAGTTTAACTGTGATCCGTGGTATATATGGGTGAAAATTGCAAGTGTAGAAATATTGTGAATTGATTGCGATCTCTGAATTTGTGACGGTAATCTTTTTTTTTGATTGCGTTGATAAGATTCTTCTTTTAACGTTATGTATTTTCTTAATTCATCGATGATGATGTTTATGTTGTCTAAACAAGGAATATAATTTCATTTTGTAATTTTATAATCATATCAATCTATTATCAGTCATAAATTTAAAGGAAAATAGATCATTTTTTGCCGCAGACATACGATAATATTTACTAAAATAATAATATAAAACAAAGTAATATTTTTTTTTATAAATTACTATACACTTTTATTACCTTTCCATGTAATAAAAGTGTAAAAATATTGTCATACAACAAACTTACATCTTACTTACTTACTGCGGTGGCGCTGAAACCCCAAAGTGGGTTTTGGCCTCCGACACAAGACGTCGCCACAGGTGTCGTTGAAGGACGGTCTCCTCCCAATCTTCGGCTTGAAGCCCTTTGAGGTCTTTTAGTTCTTCGTCCTTCCAACGGTATCGCGGGCGACCAATAGGCCTTCGTCCTACCGCTTTACCGCTGTATACTCTTTTTACGGCACGATCCTCCGTCATTCTCTCAACATGGCCAAACCAGCGCAGCCTGTGACCTTTAATTTCGCCAATGATGTTGGCGTCTACATCTAGTCAATCTTTATATGCAACAAAAATGCAACTACAATGAGCTTGACTGATATATTTATAAGACGGTGAAAGACAATTTTATAAATGTACGTTAAACTGATATTAGTTACAAAAATCTTAACTAATTAATACTAACTTTTTTAATTACTAGTACTCAAAGATAAGAGGAATATTAATCTTCACAACTTTCAATCAGTACCTAAGTGTATTCTGTTTTAGTTTATACTTTTATTTGGCGTACTCTTTACTAATATGTGATGGACTGAACAAACGTCCAGTGTCCAAATATCGTATTTTTATAAATCCTCTATTTTCAAGTGGTAATGGCGTCCCGTCTGGCGCATTGGTGGCGCCAGTCGCTCAAGCGGCGGCCGGTGCTCACCAACACGGCCGTGTACGCCACGTTCTACGCCGCGGCGGAGATGTCGCAGCAGAGCTTCAACAAGATGTACGCGGTGAGTGGCCAGCAGTTAGCTACATAGCGGCGGCCGGTGCTCGCCAACACGGCCGTGTACGCCACGTTCTACGCCGCGGCGGAGATGTCGCAGCAGACCTTCAACAAGATGTACGCGGTGAGTAGCCAGCAGTTAGCTACATAGCGGCGGCCGGTGCTCGCCAACACGGCCGTGTACGCCACGTTCTACGCCGCGGCGGAGATGTCGCAGCAGAGCTTCAACAAGATGTACGCGGTGAGTGGCCAGCAGTTAGCTATACAGCTATATAGTGCTCACAAAATAACAAAAATATAATGACACAGCAAAACCGTATTCAAATCTTCGTACCTACTCTCGAATCTCTCAACCCATATTATAATGCCCTTGCTTTAATTTAAATCATCATCTCAATCATCAACTCAGGATGTTTGGAGGTCTTAACTTTGTCATCACAGAGCTCTGCCTGCGTCAATAGTCTTAGTCACACAATTTCATTGGAGCTATATAAAACCTCCTCAACGATTGTATTAGTGATTCGTATTAACGTTCTCTAACTAAATATTCAAAAAATTAAATCAAAGAATGAAATCGTTAATATCCCTTTTACTTTTAATTATCTATTGCTTACGTCTTGAACTAAAAAATGTGGGATTAAAAAACCCTGACATTATAGAGTCTTAATAAATAATTCTAAATGCATATATTGACCAAAAAGGCCCTACACAATCGATCATTACAAACAAATTTTACACGTGGACAGCATATACGCATTAAAGTAAATCATCCTTACAATGTAGTAGCCCTGGGTACTCATTGGTGCAATTTCTATTGTTATACGTGTTGCGTCTTACTAAAAAAAAATGATTAAAATTTTTTTTACATTTCTTAAAAAAAGATCTTTTGTCTTCTCATAAACCCCTAATGCTAAGCGTTCACATCGCGCGTCGGTATCGAACGAGTAGAATTCATTATTGGTATAGAATGTGGATCAGTGGATGCACTTGTTTGACATTCTATAGAAAGAATATGAAATCTGTTGCTTCCGATGCTAACATGTGGACACTTAGCTTAACAATGCTTAGTTCATTTTGCTGTCATCAAATAATTTCGTTGTTAAATTGTACAATATCATCATCTTTACAAGACTATGGTTATCCCAAGAAAGGTGAACCATTTCCAATAATTATATATTTTCCACATATTTTGCAGACATAAAAAAAATATCATCCAGTATAATTTTTGTGACAAGATTAATAATAAATATAAATTAGTTAAAACATGTTTACTTGCAAAGATAATTTTAAAACTAATCCTGGTACATTTTTATACAGCAGACTCTATAAAATTTTCATATATGTAATAAATAAAAATAAAAAGTTAATGGCAGCGGTGGGATTCGAACCCACGCCTCCGAAGAGACTGGTGCCTTAAACCAGCGCCTTAGACCGCTCGGCCACGCTACCGATGACATCCCAGCTAGTTTTTTTATTACGCTATCCCGGTGCTTAATTCCTGGTTTATTTATGGAACAGTGTGTGTAGTTTGGCAGTATTGCTGTTACGTAATAGGACAGTAGCACTTATTTATAAAGGTATTAGAATGTACATGTACATGTTATATGCCCATAATATCTTTTGTATTATTTTGTAACAATGGATGAATATTTATTAATTATTATTTTTATTCATAGTATTATTTCTTACTACTTCATAAACATCTGTCAAATTATTGACGATAATTGAATGGATGGACCATAATTATCTCTGTATATATTATAATAATATCAATTTCAGATGCAACCGATGCTCTACATAGAGCACCTATCCACCTATCCTTTTATAATAAAAGTTATTTCATTTATTTTTTATGAACCTCGAATATTATTAAACTTGTAATTAAACTAAACTTGTAACTAAACATTTGTTTCGTTTCAGCCAGATAAACCAGATTACGACTTCGCTGCTGCAGCTCGCATCGTCGCGGTGGGGAGCTGTTTGTACCCGGGCACATTATATTTCTGGTAAATGTTAATTAATTAAAGTTAAACATAGACTTAAAAGGGTCCTTACTTTCGATAGCATATTGTATATAATATTATCCTTTGTAGTAAACAAAACTGTAATATTGTTTCGTCCAAATGGAAAATCAGGAATGAATCCCTTTAATTTAGTATAACCGTATAGTATTATCTTATCTGTGGTATAACTATTAGGCCTTAAGTTTGATAATAACATAAATTATGCAAACTAAAAGTGGCATACTTGTATAAAAATGATTTGTGTACCAAATACCAATTAAAGGCATATATTTGCGTACATGTAATACGCTTAATTACCTATGTCCAAACTATTATATTAAACTATAACAATTTTATCCTAACAGTAAATATATATGAATGAATTATGACTCGGTATCAGAAAATAATAAAACGCAATTGCCACATGTCGCTTTGTAAAATAATGCATGCAAAAATGCAATAAAATCCTTGATACCACAATGTTTCCTTCAAGGAAGCGGTGAAATTTGTATGATGTTGAAAGTACGAAAGGAAATCTAGTCCAAGTGTCGCAGTACGGTGTACACACTTGCGTTTGCATATGTATGAATTTTACATGAGTTCCGACTAAATGAGCCTGCGCGTGCGCGGGTTTGAAAGTTCATCTCATTTCCTAACTGCGATTTATTTATGTATTCAAATACTTATACCTATATTATAAGTACTATACTTATAATATACGTATAATATAATTATATACCTATATTATAAGTACTATACTTATAATATAGGTATGTAGATATTGTATAAGCTGTATGCATGTAATGAAAATATAAGGGAGGGGGCTCCTTGTACAAATTAAACAGAATAACACCCGTATTCTAAGAAGTTGCAATAAGGAGGAGTACCTCCACTCAACCACGTCTAAGGTTACTTCAAATATGACGTTGAGAAATATTATTCGGCATTTTAAGTTACAAGTTTGACATAACTAGAGTATCCACCTTAGAGGCCGAATAGTGACTGGGATTGAGTGGAGTCGAGGAATACTCAAGGTACGTATTAGAATACTGGTGTTAGTAAATATTTAAGTATACATATTATAACAAACGTGATTTTTTATTATAGACGATGGATGGAATGGCAAAAAATAATACCATATTTAGGATAATTATTCCATATAAACACAGTCTATTCAAAATATCAAGCTATATCGTGTTATGTGTTACTAAAATCAGCTTTTGTTACATAATTGTATACTATATTAATATATTTCACAATATCCTTGAGCGTTTTCCCACACAGCAACCGTGAAAAGATTGTGAATGGTGACTTATTTTTACAGTACAATAACTATACGATAAAAATATGAATGGGACTGATTGCATAAGAATCATAAAAATATTATACTCGTATTTCTTTTTGTTTTTATCTATATGCGTCTTTTCAGTTGTTATATTATTATTTCACCCGCGTATATATCCAGTTCCCGTCGGATTTTCGGGATAAAAACTGTCCTTTGTCGTTCCTGGGGTTTCAAAGAATCTCTGTACAAAATTTCATCCAAATCGGCCCTCTAGTTTCGGAGGCTATTCTATACAAACAAACAAATATAGACTAGAGTTGAACTAAGTGTCCACATATAGATATTGTAGGCATCGGGCGCATGGGATTTAACGAATCGTAATATTTTAATCTTTATATAAAAAGTCACACAAGAGTGTCCACTGGTCCGTATGGATCACATTATCTATACAAATAATGAAACCGATGTGTACTATACCGACCTGTGAACGCTCAGCTTTATAGGATTATAATATTCCCCTGAAAAGTAATTTATCTGTTATTTATTCAGTTGTCATTACGTCACAGGTATCGGTATTTGGATCGCAAATTCGTGGGGACGTCAGTGAGATGCGTGCTGTCCAAGGTGGCTGCTGATCAGTTCCTCATGACACCAGTGCTCATTGCTGCCTTTTATACCGGTTAGTGGACAATGATTTAGACTAGTTTCGGCAGGCTTCGCTCGTATTAATTTATGGATCAATATAAAGTATCCTACTACTAAGAAAATAAAATATGTATAAGACGTTTCAAAAGAGCTTTGAAAAGCCAATTTGGAAAAATAAATGATTTGATTTGATTTGATTATTACCTAATCCAGCTAGTATCGTTAGTAGATGCAACTTTATTGAGTCACAAACATCCAAACTTATCATTTTTTTCGACTTCTAAACTACCTAACCGATTTTAACCAAATTTTACACGCCGTCTTCAGTTTGATCTAACTTGAAAGATAGGATAGTAGTCCTGGCGTGCAAAGCCGCGGGCGGAATTCTAGTATTATATTATCATCGTGAGTTAATATTTTTCTTTAATTCGACAATCCTTAAACCTTTTTTGGAGTCTGGTTTTTTATTTCCCGTCAAAAACAGAAGTGACTAAATACTTACGTATATTTGTATGTGACAAAAAATAACTTTCATTTATTTTTTGTCACATTTGTTACTAATTGCTTTAAATGCTACGATATTTAATTAAGAGATTTACATTCAAAGCGACTGACGGCGAATACTAATTAGTAATTACGAATGCACATATAAGTCATAAGTTATGTAATTTCAGTTATGGGGGTTCTTGAAGGCAAAGAGGATGTGTTCGAAGAACTGAAACATAAGTATTGGAAGACATTTGTTGCAAATCAAGCGTTTTGGATCCCGGGTCAAACTATAAATTTTGCATTTGTGCCGTCAAATCTTCGTGTGGTTTATGTGGCGTCTGCATCTTTTATTTGGATTAATGTTATGTGTTTTATTAAGAGACAAAAAGTAGAAAAGCAAGAATGATCATTCCATATTATAAGAGATAGACATCTTGTAAAGATTAGGGACAATATTTTGAGCGGAATTTTGTGTAGAAAACGTGCCAAATAGAGTAAAATCATTTATTTAAATATGCAATTATTCAAGTCGAATGTTTACAATCCAATTCCTAATACATTTGATGTATTAGAAATATTTTTTATTAGTACAAATTCATCCGATTTATTCGAATAGTGTGGACACAGTAACGCTACATCGTAGCTCTTGAATGAAGGGTGCTGCAATTATCGTGTTTGAAGTACTTTTATTTTAAGAAACCTCAATATATTATTTGATAGACGTACTATGTCTAAACAATGTCTTTTCTGAAATATCTGTTAGTTGTATATCGGATATTTTTAGTGTTAAGATGTATTGTAAGGATATTATTGTAAGGTTTTAAGCTTATACACATATTAAAGTTACATATCAGTCCTTATATTGGACCAAAGATGTAATTAAATATTTTTGATCGATATTAAATGAATTATTAAGAAAATGCTATTTTTATTTCCCTTCTCATGTATCTCTCCTTATTGTTATTTCATAAACCATAGCAATGTTTTATTTATTAAATTTAATGTTGATATTATGAAACATTTCTTAAAGTACCGATATTAAATGTACGTAATTAGATCACTCCGAAGACTTTAGATTTTGTATGGATTCTCTTAGCTCGGTCTTAATAAACAGCATTTTCTTTGTGCATTAGTTTCAGTCGTGGTGTCGTAGTTTAAAGACTGGGTTAGGTTAGAATGGCAAAAATGCAGAAAATTAGCATTTTGTTGAACGATTCTTTGGACAAAGACCTCATTGATTTTTCGGAACCTATGACATCCGACTTGATACAAAGTGCTGCGAATAAAGTGACGAAACTTTTTAGTAATATTTGTTGTTTTATAGCAGTCGTTACCTCTTTCATAATGGGATTTGAGGTAAGTTTTAAAAATAATAAACTATTAATTACAAAAGTTGTATCAAAATGTATTTTGAAATAAAATATTCCTTTCCAGTACGACAAGATCTACAAGAAAGCTAAGATAAAAGTAGATGAAAGGGAAATCTTACGGGTTGTAGTTTTAATTGTCTTATTTATTATGTTACCTATCGTTTTAATGTTCATAGTGTTAAGTTTAATTTATAAAAATTTGTGTTCTGTTCTTATAAAGAGGAGAGATAAAAACTTTGTCAAATTCCTTGATAGTTTTGATGTGTTTTGGTGCTTGGAAGATAACGCCAATAGTAATATAATTGAAGTGCTTGGAATTATACAAGCAGATTGTCCGTATGCATTAGTGGACAAAATAAGAGAAAAATTATACGATGTTGTACATAACAAATCTATCGAAAAAATCTTTTATAGAAGGCAAGAACAATTCGGTTTTTATTATTGGCACAAGAATGATGATATAAATATCAATCAATATGTAAAATTGCTAAACATTTCAAGTAAAAGTAGTCTCAATACGGATGATTTGGAAATTCTTATGACTGAATTGACTAAAAAGCCACTGCCTTATAATGATGAAGGTCTATTCGAAATCCTTGTTACTGATATTGAGCTAAGCGACGAAGGTGATCTTTTGGACAGTTACGCAATCATATTCAGAATACATCATTCGGTGGGCGATGGTATTGCTTTAATTGAGTTTTTGTGCAAAATCCTAGCAGATGAAAATAGTGACACAGTTCAACTGTTCAAAACTCCAGAAGTATGCAATCTTTTTGATCGAAATATGGCCAAAGATTTAAAAGACGTAACAAAAACGTTAAGTGAAATGATTCTTTGTGCGGTGGATGGTATTGTAAGAAAACCTGATATAAACTCATTGCATGGACCTGTTTTGGAAGGGAAAAAGTTCTTGAAATGGATCGATACGAACGATAATTTGCTTCAAATGATCAAACAAATTAAAGAAAAGCAGGTGTCATTAAATTTTTCTGATATTCTGGCAACTGCTTTATCAAATGGGTTACGAAAATATTTTTCTCAGGTACGTATCAATATGCAGCGAACTATTATTAGTCCAAGACGTAAATGAGAATGTAGCTCAGAATACCAGAACTCACTTCAACTACTCAGAATCTTTGATTTTGTGCGATAAAATAAATCATGACAATGATAAAATATCTTGTAAATGGTAAGAGTGCTTACAAGTAAGGTTGTCAATGCACCTTCAGAGTTGTTGATTTACTTAATGTAATTTGAATATCTTGTAGTATCAAACACAAAATTTCAAAAATATATGTATACATATGAATAATGTATAATGTGTTTCCATTTTAAATATTCAACAGACAATGCTCTACATACCGGAGCACGTAGCAGTGATTATTCCCATCAGATTAAGTACGAATGAGGACACATTGCTTTTAGAAAATAATTTCACTGTAAGCATTCTGGATCTGCCGCTTCATGAAGATTTGAGCTCCATCAGTACATGCTGCAAACGTCTAAGGAACAGTTTAGATCCTATGGTATCATTAATTATAATATATAATAATCAAACATAATGATTATTTACGTAGACAGCAAATATGCACATTTTAGTAAAAAATTGGTTATAATTAATTTATTACATATAGCCTGAGTTTTGTATTATTTTCATATGGCCAATCAGTTTTTCTCTATCTTCGGGAAGGGTCTGACATCTTTAACAAAGGTCACTTTGTAACCAGGCTAAGATGCCAGTTGGGTTCCGAATTAAACTTGAACATTATACTGCTGTCGCAATTAATTGTGAGCTTGAAGGTTTTAAGGTTTTGATTGTGAGAATAAATAAATGTATTATTATTATATTAAATAAATGTAATTTTCAGACAAACCACTATCTGTTGAAATTATGCAACGTTTTCCCTAAACAAATCCTGGAGCAGGTTTTCAACAGCAGCCAAGCAACGATGGTGTTTAGCAACATCCCCGGACCAAAGAGTTTGAGCATCTGTGGGTGTGCAGTAAAATCTCTGGTATTCTTCGTTCCAAATAAGGGCACGACAGGTCAGTTGAAGATATCAATTTGATTAGGTTGAGGGAAATAGCCTCGAAAAATTATAAAGATGCTATTAAGGTCAGACGTAGGGTTTCTTGCATGCAGGTCAGTGCCATAACTGCTTTAATTGTCACGAAAGAAACGGTATGTTGTCAATTTTATATGATGGTACGTTAGGGTATCAGTATCATCAAACATATTTTCGGTAACGATAAACAACAATAGAAATCGGATTGACTTTTTTTATAAAAGAAACGATTACTACTAATGGTGGCTGGGTGTAATAATTTTTGGAGTACATACAACAAAACAATAACACTGTTTTTAATTATTATAATAGAGTCGCGATGTCGTTTGTGGTTAGTGATGAAAATACTTGTTAATTTAGATTTTTTGTCACATTTTGCCTTTTATAGGCCTTTTATGAGATTATAGATTATAGATAATTATAAATTTAGCATTAATAACTATATTCCGATTTTAATTATAGTACAGTTTCTAATTAAAGTAATAGATACAAATAAAACTAACAATTTTCAGGTGTTGGTGTCACAGCTCTATGCTATGGAGGCGTGTTAAGATTCGCAATAATGGCCGATTCTGCCCTGCTATCTAGTCCCAATGATCTATCGATTATCTTGGACGGGATGGTGGAGGAAATCAGGCGATTGTATGCGGAATACGTAGCTCAGTAACTAGATATAATGGATTGGCAGCTTTGCGTTGACTTCTCAGTAAAAGGTCAGGATACTTTGTAGGTTAAAGAAATCATATGAATATCAATAGGAATCTATCTAACAAGAACTCTTTTTTCTTGATATTATGATTATGTGGACATTTGACATTATCAACCTCGTTAGGTTAGTCCATAATACGTGTACCTTTTACCTAAATATAATATGTGTGTTATTTCACCCACAATTGAATTGAATTATAATGAGATTTTATCTACGACTTTACGCTAATTTCCAAACATGTGTTAATTAAAACAAATATGATTGTATAAATAATGTGTTTAAATATTTGTGTGTGAAATGTATAGTTTGTTAAAAAATAATTCTTTTGCAGATATGGAGAAGTTCAGAGTTAAAGCATTCGTCAACCAGAAAACATTTCGTGCACAAGTGTGCACAATACTTTTAGTACGTAGGTTAAAATAAAAACTATTAAACTTAATTTATTCTTTATATATGAAAACTATTATTCAATAAGTAAATATATGTTACTTTAAACTAAATGTTTGAGTTTTCTTGCACGTTTTCCTCAAACAATGATTTCAGTTGAATATTTTCTAAGAACAAAAGGTTGCACTTCTTTACCTGAAAGTTTACCGGAGTTTAATAAAAATAGCTTAAATTAACAAACTCTAACTTTAGCCTTCGAATAAAATATTATCCAAATCCGAGATTCCAGATGGGTCTGACATTCCTTAAAAATCTAACTTAGTTTAGGTTTAAAAAGTTATATAACCAACAAAGATTCAAATAAATAACGCAATAAGTATATAAACATTTGCCACTGCTTTCCTACTTTACTAAATTATGTGCTACATTATTTGATTTTATAATCCTTCTATGGATACATACTCATACACGTGGACCTATCTTATATATAAAAATGAATCGCAAAATGTGTTGGTAAGCGCATAATTCAACAACGACTGGACCAATTTGAACAATTATTTTTTTAAAATGTTCGTTGAAGTTCAAGCATGGTTTTTACGGCGAGAAAAATTCGAATTGCCGGGTCCACGCGAGCGAAAGCTAGTCTTATATAAAATTTAGTTGTAAATCTAGATGTGTACGCTATTTTTAACTCAAATTCTTTGTATACGTTGGTATTTTTTGTACTGTGACTCAAAACTGTCATAAATTTAATACATAAATACCTCTTCAAGAAGCAAAGCCACAGAGGCTTCCTTCTCTCCACACGTCATGTTCAGAAGTTGATCGTCGAGTTCCAGCCGCGCCCGTTCTGCGGTCCTGACCACGTCCTCAATTCTCTGCTTCAGCTGGTCTATGCGCTCTTCGTACCATTGTTTCTGTTATAATGAGTTTTTATTGCAGAAAATTTGCTAATTTTTGAACCAGGCGCATAAAAGTCATTTTATTTAACCGAACGAAAAGTCTTAAGAAAACAACTAAGTACCTCCCTAAAAATCTGTACTTTTCGAATAAAGGATTAGAAATAGGATTTTGAACTACGGTTAAAAATGTTCAAATTCACAATATGTTATGAAGTTTTCTGTTTTGTAAAAATTACAAAATATATTATATAAACAGTAGAAACACGAAACACTTGATTGTTTTACGTACATCTACACTAATATTATAAATAGGAAAACTTTGTTTGTTTGTTCGGTACAACATATAACAACAAACAAAAAAACTTTATTGTGCACCATAAAAAATTTATAATACAACTTCAAATCATACCTATTACTTAATTTAAACTAAAATAAAAATTGATACCTGTACCAATCTTTTCCTCCTCAATTCCAAGTATCTCTCTCCCACTGCCAACAACGACTTATTCGCGTCGACAAGTCGTGCGTGGTTCCGCTTCATTCTTTCTCGAAGTCTAGAAATTTCCATCTCACGGGAACTCACCAGCTTACAACGGTCATCGTATGCGCGCAGTAAGGATTCGTAGCGAGCTGATAGTTCCTCATACCTGAGTTAAATTATTTATAGCAGTTTTTACCCCAGTTATACAAAAAACATTGAAGTATATTTTGATACAGCTACTAAGTAAGGTAAAATAGAGCACAAGAGTACTACGATATAAAAAAATTAAATTTGATTTAGAAAAGAATTTAGTAAATATCTATGTACTGAATGGCTTACTGGTATTGCAGACATACGATGCTCATCGTTGACCAAGACTCCTGTAAATTGACTGGACTCCTTGAAGTCTTCGAGTTTTCTAGAATGGCATTATATTTACGATATTTTTGTAATATTAATCGACTCTTTTTAAAGAATTGTGTCGAACTTTTATAACATTACTCCTATTGTATAATAGAGGACTATTAGTATATAGGAAAATCATAGCCCAGGAAATGTTTAAATCAATCTACACTAATATTATAAGGAGCAAAACTTAGTCTGTTTGTTTGAATAGGCTCACAAATTACTAAACCAATTTGAAAAAATTCTTTCACCATTTGAAAACTTCACTGTCCACGAGTAACATAGGCTACATAGCATGATGTTGCTACGGGAGCGAAGCCGCGCGGAACAGCTAGTTAGGCATAAGTTTAGCAAGTCGAAGCTCGTACCTGTTTCCGAAGGCTTACAACTCTGCACATTGGAAAATTGGCATTCACTCTCCTTCAAATGTGCGTGAGGGTGTTTAGACTTGCATATTAATAACTGATCTTCATAGCTGCGCGTCTTTTTTAGACTCCTCTCCAGGCAATGTAAGAGGTTTTTTGCGTTTTCCAGACCTTTTAGGAAGGTCCTTCCCGTTATTGGTTGCTGCATAAATTTTATTATGACTTTACACTCCCACCGAGACAATACGAGGAAGAGCATTTGTGAGACTGTTGAATGTAGATGGTAGTGCCACATATAATATAATACTGTACTAGTAGTGCTCACTCGCTTTGAACTGTAGTTTGTACTTAATAACTTTGGTCGAGGCGTTTTGGGAAGATATTCCGTGTACTCTCAAACGAGAGGTTACAGACAATATCCACATTTAATCTTAAAACTCTATCTGGTCTCATTTTAGATTTTAATGAATTTTATTACTAAGATGTTTCATAGTTATAAAATGATATTGTTTATTCATATTATATACGCTTACTTAGCGGTTAACAAATAATAAGTATAACTTGTTTCTTACCGACTCTTTATTCACCTCATAATATTTAAAATTTTCAGGTGCGAAAAGTGTTTTACTATATGATTGTGGTAGCATCGTTCTATTATGAGAATAATATATTGTGCTTTAAGTAGTATTCTTATGAAGCACAATTAACATTCGTAGTTTTATAGTTGACTAGTGACGTGTTTAGTCATAATCTCTTTTGTTATTTTGACATAACGCTAGTACATAATACATATTGCTTTTCAACAAGCGAATGAAATCAATGCTAAACTATTTTTCTTGGCAATGTTCACACACATAAAAATCTGTGTTCCACTTTAATAAAAACTTCGTTGAATTTTTAATGGAAATGGAGAGACATCTTATTACTACACAGAATATGAAATTTTAATTTAATTTTCACAAAATGAATTTAATACATGTAAAATGTGGTTTAATAAAAGGCATGCATTCGTCAATAACTGTTTATTCAACTACAACAAAAGACATAACGTTTATAACTAAATCAGTCTAAAAATATTCTACATTCTCACTACATTTCATATAAATCATCTAAAAAGGATAAAAACTACAGTGCTTCCTTTGCACAAATAATATCGCCTTGATAAATATCCAGTGTCACTTTATTTTAATACAGTTTCCATTCATAATCAAACAATAATTGTATAATTTATGAGAATTTTTAAATGAAAAGAACATTGATTAAGAAAAAGCTGCGATTGGCTAAAAAATTGTCTATGGTTATGATAAAATTAAAATACAAAAAGTATAATCAGGAAAAAGTTCAAAGATCTGTACAGTCCTATAAATAACCATAGACTAATGCATAGAATACACCAATATTCCTAAGATTTGTAAACCAATAAAAATGGAAGACATTTTTGTTCCAAGCATGGACATTGCAAATGTAACAATGATGTTAACAGCGATGGGATTCAACAATCACTAACTTTACAATTGGTAACACGCATATAATTTTAAATACTGTAACAATGAGAAGCATAGACAATATTCTACCGTATTGTGATTATTGTTCATGGCCTAAGTCACACATAATAAGTTGTGTTTAATTTTATTGACTAGTTATTGTAAATGTGATGTATGTATTTATGTTCTGTCAATTAGCAGAAAGATTTCTGTTTATTATTGTTCTAAAACTCAATATTATGTAGATTTCCTTACAGAGAACTTCATCTTAAGAAATTTTCCACAGAGGGGTATCTTAAAAAATGTATATAATTTGACAGATTACGTTTCCGAGACTATCAATAGACAATCACTATGACATATAGATGTCTAATATAAAGAGTGCTCCAATTTATCGAATTAAGAAATTCTAGTTCTAAAAATGTTTTTTTTGCATGAATTTAACACGGCTATGTAGGATTTCATTGATAAACAGCACAATCCCCTCGTTCATAAATGTGAAGGATATCTTTATATCCAATGTCCTTAGCTTCTAATAAAAAATATGTATTTATAACATGGTAAATATTCAATATACAATTGTATACAAAATATTGCACAATGACAGAATGGAACTTAATCTCTTTAAAAAGATCAATTTTTACTTGCGAGATTGCAATAGAATGATTTACTAACAGCATTAATAGAAGCAATCATCTTAATACTTTTTATAGAATACAGCTCAAATTGGATACAGCTTTGTTAATAATTTTTTATAATCTATTTTTTCAATATACATATATATTTCATATACTTGATTAGCGAGGCATTAAAATAACTAAGGTTATATAAGTGGCTATGAGAGTGATTATAATCAGAACTTATAAATTATAGCATTTGTGATAACAATGTAGAAATATTTTAAATTTGTCTTTGGTATCCAATTTGTTAATTGAGAAATGATTTTCTACTTACATAGTTAACAACATAAAATCTTTATAAAAAAACGTCACGAAAAACAATCTTAAAGAATATTGGTTCAAGCAAAAAATGGAAACATTATTGAGCTTTGGAAAATTTTGTCTTAAAAGATAAAGGTGTTACCTACTGAGATCCACAATCAACTATAGATTACTAAATTCATAAACCTGAAAAATACGCAACTACGTTAAAAACTGTCATTTGAACATTTAAAATAAATGCCATATTTCACACCCTGTACATCTTACAATCTATCAATCACTGAGATACGGATATGATAAATTGGCGAATCGTATCAATACTTGAATTTTACAAAAATATTTGGCATTATATTGGTGGTATAAAATTTAGTAAACTATAATTGATTGTGACTTACGCTACCGAAAATTTTCGTGTTCCCTTTCTGCAACACTTTTGGTTTCCTCAGAGAGAGTTGGTGATGTTTTGGAAGAGTCGCTTGCCCCACCACGTCTCGAGATCGAAGGGCTTGAAGTCCTGTAATACTGGACTGGGTTCATCATCTTGGTAGTAGAGGCTGGCTGGGAGAGTGGGCGATGAACTTCCTGACCCTATAATTTAATTAAATTAAAAAATTATTACATAGAATTTTTCTGTGTTTGTTTTAACACAATAACTTTCTATGTTGAATACATATTATTACAAGAACTTTAAATAGGGTTTATTATACATCATTTTACACAAGCTGTGCCCCACGGTTGAACCCGATATAATCTATTTCCTGTTCCATTGAGACAGACAATACTGAGTAACTATGTGTATAGATCAAAAGATAATTGCTTAGGCAAGTGTTAAAAGCTAACATTTATAAGAAAATTTTAACCAATAATTGACATTGATTCTTCTCGACTTTTAAAAATGCAGCAGATGTGGATACAGAATATTATATACAAGTTTCCCTATTCAGAAAATATTGTTGGTTCTTGCACAATCTTTTAATGTCTCATTGAAACCACCGAAGGCCAAATAAAGAAAAATCTTGAAAGAAATATTAATTAATGTTCAGAAATAGGAAGACAATTTTGTATATATCTCCGAATAATAAAATTTTTAGAATATTTTGGATAATTTTAAGTTTAATTGACTTACCTATTGTACTTGTAGGTGTTGATGGTTCGCTATCACCATTTGCTGTTTGAGACCAAGCTGTAAAATATGTGTTTGTATTAATGCATAGTTTATAATACAGTCATTCATATAATATAAACAAAATAATTTATTAGAAAATATAAGAATAAACTTAATTAAATCAAATGTAATTTAATCTAAGATTACAATCTATCCATAATCTTTGATACATTATTGAAAACGGCCATTAAGTGACATTCTGGGTGTTAATTTAACTATAGTATGTACATATTTCTAAATATTAAGTGTATTAAAGTATCCCTATCAGCTAACTAGTTTCCATTCATAGATTTAATTTTGTACAAAGATTATTTGAAACCCAAGAAAGGATGCAGGAAAGTTATATCCTCGAAATCCCATGGGAGATGAAGATATACATAGAAGAAACAGCGGGGCTCAGTTAGTTGTATAAGAATTTGATATATATTTTTCTTTGATATTTTGTATGTTATTATAGTGTTACAGGTATTTGAAAACACAAAAAATTGTGTAAGCTTGTTAGATACCAAAATAACACATTTTAATGAATTAATTTTAAACATTATGCATATAAATATATTGTATGTACATGGTGTAGGTGTAGAATGCATTCAACTTATAAGTACTTCTTTATCAACCTTGGCAATCTATTCCTGCACAGTAAGACTAGAACATACAATAAAATTATGCCAATTCAAAGTCATCTAGATAGTGCTTATACAATAGCATTCAATAACAATATAATTCACATAAAATAGGCAATGAAGGAGCCTTACTAAGACTATGATGTTTTAAAAATATGTGCACTACCATAATGTTCTTGAACTGTTTTTTGTAATATTTATATAAAGCTTACTTACTTTCACTTATATATCTAATTATTTCCTCGTGTTGCGGTGTTATAACGCTGTGCTGTATTCTTTGATGTACTGTCTTTTTACCATTGGAATGAAAAATCGGTTTAGGCATACTGAAATAAATACGAAACATCAAATTAAACCATTGTTTTGCGGGAAATAATTCAATTCACATAATATATAAACACGCTTGAACCTTTGAGCGGAGGTTATGTAAAGAACGGTGATGAAATTATTTTAGATTTAAATTGCATCATAATGAATAAGAGTTACGTACTTAATAATTTCTCCATTATCGGCATCAGATGACCTCCTATTGTGATCTTTTCGACTGTCTAATCTTTCCAAATTTTGCGAGAGACCTAAAGAAAACAATTATTAAAGATTAATTAAGGAAGGCAAGTAGATCACGGGAAGACGCACTTTTGCCTAGATATCAATAGATTTACCTCTTCGTGTTTTTGCAACAATCTTGCTAGGCCCCTTGGAAACAGTATACATTTTAATTTTCCTAAAAATTTAAAATTTTGTATCGAATTCACACTACCCAGTACTATTCCAATACGACCAACTTGATGCGAGTTATGACAACTGACATCTTTGAGCTTGGCACTTGGCCGCTTCGAATTGACACATTCTTTGTTGCTAGTAAATAAATTGTTTAAGGTCAAAAATATAATATTGGAACGAAGAAAACTCCATATGTATTTAGAGTTGGAGACAAAAAAATCAATTAAATTCACCAATAATTTTATGTTAAATATTTTTCCTAACACATGTAGAAAATACACTGATTAAATTGATCATTTTAGAACGAATGCTTAAGATGGCGGGAATTCAAAATAAATAAATTAATAAATATTGGATTTTCTTGTTTAAAAATTTATATATAAAAATATCGTCTTTTATATTGCGAGTATGAAATTTTATTGATCTGATATTATACAATAATTTTCTAATCAATCTTGGTTGTAATCTAAATTAAGTTTTTTGGTATCAAAAAATGAAATGTGGTTGTGAAAAAACGTTTCCTACATTGTATTCTATTAGATCCATATTCAATATATAGAGCGTGTTTATTTCCGGTTAAATAGTAAACAAAGAAAAAACCGCGGTATATGGAAGAGTTATGTCGCATTATTTCCTTCAATTACCTGAACTGACGACAAAATTATCGTGACGTGAATTAATAAGACATGCAATAGGAAAAGTACTTCCTGGCATAGTTAGTTTTTTAACAAGATTATTTTAGAAATATTGTTTTCTCGTTTGTAAACTAGGCTAAGTATAAAATTAAGTTTCATCAATACAACAAAATGTACTGATGCAGTGGGTTCACATAATTATTCTATATTTTCATCACCAAAAACAAGTGATACAATTTTTCATTTCGTTCGTTTCATATCACTTGAACCGCTTTTGTAACTTAGGTATACCTACTACATTATATATAACTACTAAAGCCTCATTTACACATCGGCAGACGTGTAAATGCGCGGAAAAATGATCTGTCGATGGATGGCGGATGCATCGGAAGACGTAAACTGCCGACTATGGCTATCTACGCATAGGTATATTATCCCTTCTTCACGTCCGGGGACGACATCGGAAGATGACATCCGTTGTATGCATCCTTCGATGTGTAGTGGAGGGTGAAGATAATATGTATACCTAATATATATTTATGTATATTTTAAAAAACAAGACATTTAATAATCTATTTATAAAAAACGGTGACTGACTGACATAGTGAACTATCAACGTACAGCCCTAACCTCTGGACGGATTGGGCATTTGGCATGCAGGTAAATGTTATGATGTAGGCATTCAATAAGAAAGGATTTTAATCAAATTCCACGGGAAATGCCACAGATATACGCAAGTGAAACGGCGGGGCAAACCTAGTGATTTATAAAGGGATAAAATAGCAATTAATTATCAAATAAATAGATCGAGAGGTCAAAATCGAATGTAGATTTGTTTATGAAGGGGTTACAATAGGAGAAAATAAGGTGGCAAGGTCATATGATGCACCGGAGACATAACGGTAAGGGAGTAATTCTAAGAAACAAATACAATACCGTTCCACATACAATCAAAATAATCTCAGATTTAAAACAGCAATACGCGCACTTTCGCTATTGTAAGTGACTTTCACTTAACGACCACTTTAATGCACAATTGCGGATGTATCGAATCTTGGCTCGCTTGCACGCTCGGCTTAGTTTTAGTGCCACTTAGCACACATTCTTATGTTAAAATATGCATTGATTAAATACCCTTATAATTAAGTATGGTCAAGAGCGACCCTTAAGCTATAAAAAGGTAAATGTGCAATATAAATTCTTGAAGTGGATTTCATCCGAGTTTTTCCTTACCTTTTGTATTCTTATTACACTTTACGTAAAAATGTAGTAAAGAAAATCAGCTTTTGTCTTATAGAAAGAAATCCTAATGATTGTCTGGCAAAATGTTTTCTGAGAACGCAGAAGCTCCTTATTCTAATAAGCTCAAAGCTTGTGGTAATATGTTTATTCGACCATGCTTAAATTAAATTAAAACTTTTGGGTAATGGCACGTGTCAACACTCGTATAAAACGATTATCGGTATAATTAAAAATGTCGCTCTTACTTCCTTTCGTTACGCTCCGTTATGATATAAAATTATAATCTGAATGCTTACCGTATTAATTAAATAATTAATTACTTTAAACTGATTTTAAATACCGTTTTAGTCTATTGTAGGCCATCGTTAGTTGTTTGAAATTATTGAGAGCATGTTAAAATATGAAAAATGATGAGTTCTTTTTTTCTTAGTGATCTTCAAAAATTAGTCAATACCATAGTGGATACCGCCCTACCACATGAATGCCTCAATTTTAACTACGCTACGATTCCTTTATCAGTCGTAATCCACTTCAATGAACACCGGTTAAAGCGTTTTCGTATAGTTTGCTTGAGCTTGGGTTAGCACTTAAATAAGTACCTATTTATCTAATAGCGTTAATTTTGACGTAGCCTCGATAATTCACCACGTAATAACTTACAATAATCTAATTTTGTTCCATGTATCATTGAATTTATTCCTAACATTTTCATTCTCATACATATACATAATTTAATGGCTTACTTAATCCTAATCTTTAGATAAATATATCTAGGTGAGTGACCTCATGATGCTTGAGAACGATCGATTAGATATAAGTTTGTTATCACACTGAACGCGGTAACTAAAATAGCACTTTAGCGTGTAGTAAATATTTTAGTAATACACTTCAAAGTGACAAAAGTTCAAATAACGTTAGTATAGTCGTTAGTCCTCCCACAATAGAGCTAACGGTACTATGACGGCGCCATAAGGTTTGTTGTGTTTACAAGTATTACAATAATATTGTTGTCTATGTTTGTTTATGTTTGCGCATCTATTTGTTTTTAATTCCAGCCAGGCACACTCAGAAGTGAATGACCATAGTTATAACTAATTGCAATATAATTGTTGTGAAAATTGCGAAGACGATAAGAATGTAAGGAAATGTTTTAAATACTTAAGAATGATTATTTTTCCAACTATATTATCATTACCCTGGATTGTTTTAAACTATATATTTGGCTGATGACTGATCACTTTTTATCTTGTACAAACACGCGATAGAAAAAAAGATTAAGCTAGATATTATAAGAATTGTGAGTCTTCTAATTTTAAACTGTCTTCTCAATTTTTTTAATCTACAATAGGGCAGTGGCCTCAAACATTTATTTTTAAATTATTATTGTGTTTTTAAATTATGCTACGACACTGTTTCGAAAGTGTGGGTGAAGTGGCTCGTTTGTGTAATCTTGGAACGGTTTTGGCTACATCGGTATTGACGTCATTGAAGGGTTATTCGTGTATATGCCTATTAATAAAATCGAACTTAACACATTTAGGTACACGATGGGTTTAGAACTTCGGAGTACCTTTTTATTTTTGGGACGAAAATTATTTTCTATACCTTACGTACCAAGCTAAGTTCAGATTTACATAGTGTGGAAGTATAAAGCACTGAGTTACACTGTCTAAAAGACAAATACACAGTCGTATTTGTCTGTGTCCATTAATTTATAACTCAGTATCCTAACGACTAATTGACCTTATAAAATTAATTGTCTGAATCATTGCAAATCCCCGCGACCGTTAGTATTGTTTTATCAATTATAATATTGACTGGATTTGTTTGAATATTTTTTTACGTTCAAAGTTAAAAAAGATATGATCAGAGATATTAAAAATATATGTATATTTTATTTCAATACCAGCTTCTGAAGCCCGCGTTCACTCAATAGCTTAATTCGGTCTTGACTTAATCTACCTATCTTATAACTTAATCGAGACTATATGTTTACGTAATTTCATCAAAATTGGTACAGAAACATTCACATATTTTTTTATTTTAGTAAAATTTATAACTATTACTAAAATATTAAAAAGTATGTAACGTACATACAAACATTGTGTATGTAACAATAATTTGTATATCTAATTGCCAGATAAATAAATCAATTAATTAAGTCCCAGACTCCCGCCAAAAGCGTAGTTGCAGTATCCGTCACTTCAATCCCCAGTTGTCCAATCAGAGTGGTTCGCGCCCTACGCACGCGTGCGCGCTTTTATCAAACCCGTGATAATGTGGTCTAAGCGATACGTTCACCAAACAATAACAAAATTACCTACTTAAAACCATCCGTGCTGATTGCCGGGCCATAACATCAGTGAACTTCGGACTGCAAACACGCGGTTGCATAAAAAATAAAAACAAAACCAACAGCCGTCCGGTTTCTTCACTCGCCTTTAAAAAACGAAAATAAAGATTTCTCGTAGCGACATTGTTATGAAAATAAACCTACTTTTGATATGAATGAAGCTTTATCGCTTAGAAATAAAGTTATCGTGTATTATGAGAAGTTAATAAAAGTGATAGTTGTGTGACTTGTGTGCTAGAAAATATTAATATCAATCTAGTGTCCGATTTGAACTACTTGAGGTGAGTGATAATTATATATTGTCTTAATTATTCTTTAAAAGTAATTTATTTTTATTTAATGATGTAATTTCTGTTTTTTAATCAAAAAAATAAATAAAAGTATAATCAATTTTGCGAAAAGAATTGATTTAGGAAATAGTGAATTTAAAATGTAAGAATTATAATGAAAAATGTTTCCAGGATTTTGTATTTTTTTATTTAAACATTCGACAATAATTCGTTGTAATGAAGTCACGTACAAATAGGTTTTGGTTATCTGCACTTTTCTATACAAATATTTTTCAGACGAAAGATTCGATTTTTTCTTTGTTTGTTTGTATATAAAATTAAAAAAAATATTCAGTTTTTTATTTTAATTCAAATAAATAATTTTAAAATTTATTTATATGTATAGATTTGTATTATGAATTGAATAGGCTCCTAAATTACTGGACCGATTTGGATGAAATTTTATCGACGATGAGATCGGTTGAAACCCGAGGAAGGATAAAGGATAACTTTTGTCCCTATGGGAGCGAGAGATGTACGCAGGTGAAACCGCGGAGCTCAGCTAGTTCTTTATAAAATTTTCAACTTCAAATTGATAAACTATGAATCGTTTTACATGTTCACTCTAACCATATTACGTTTTTATAAATTATTTGTTTCAGTTTTTAATAATAATACATACATAATTAATGAAAGATATAAAATCAAATAATTAATCAAACAATCATAATAATCAAGATTTCTTTTCAATAAGGATGCTTAAAGTAACATTGTATATTTTACAATCTTATTTTGTACATACAGACATTATTACATTATATATTACAGACTATATTTTTAAAAGTTTATAGACGTTTTATGGATAATCACGCAAAAATATTTTCAATAATTGACTTTTAATAACTATCTTTATCGTCTACATTTTACGAACCAATAAAATATTCATATAAACAAACACGCATACTAAAATTCTTGCTGATGAAAATATGCGCTATAAAGTTTTTGTACAAATGTATGACTATTATTTTCAATTAATGTCACGCCAAATAATAATTTAAATTAATACGAAATATGAGCGGTATTACCAATTTAAACACTTCCACGTTTATATCATTAATAAGAATCAATCATTGTCATTGTTATTAATAATAATTATAAGTAGCTATGCTTACAATTGTCGATATGTATTTATTCACATTATTGCTGTATTAAAGATAATCATATCTAATAATAAAGATTCAGATAAGGGAATGAAATGTATCGAGACCAAATCGTATTATGAAAGATTAACAAAGCAACAAATATTTTAAATCACTGGGATCCTTTGAAGTTTTTTTACGAAATATTATTAACAGTTTCCATTAACTGACTTAATACTAATGTTATATTAATAGATTAATATATGTTATTTAAATCTAAGAAAAAAATATAAAAAGTTAAACATTTTATAATTTCTTATAGAACGCTTTGCTTCTTATCTTATAGATCGTTTATCGCTTGTTAATTGTGATCATTATAAATTCAATATTAAAATACGTTTGTAGATTATCTTGTTATTATTAAACCCTATAAAAATATAAATTATTCGCATAGTTATATCCGGTAATACAGTAATTTCGTTACTGATACTTTTGTAAAAGAGATTAATTGTCACTCAATTTTTCTTATAATATTAGTTTGGCCCCAATTTTTTCTTAGCGAATTAATATTAAGCTTTATTAAGTAATAATCCTACAGCGTCGTGTATTACTTACAATTTTGTATAGTTGCAATGCCAAATCATAAAAAGCACACGATGTGTACACAATAGTTGTACTGTGACAGTACGTAACAGATGCGACAGCGGAACGTGGCGTGCGGAAGCCGAGGCGTGAAGTTCCGATAATGACATCGCTGATAGCGGTGCCGTTAACACGCAGCGCTCGTGCATTACATACGTTACGTGTATAGTTAGTTATACTGTGATTTAGTTATGAGCTAGACTGTAATCCTACTATAGTGTATTACTTATATTTGTGTATAGTTGCAAAGCCAAATCATAAAAAGCACACGATGTATAGTTGTTACAGTACGTAGATGCGACAGCGGAACGTGGCGCGCGGAAGCCGAGGCGTGAAGTTCCGATAATGACATCGCTGATAGCGGTGCCGTTAACACGCAACGCTCGTGCATTACATACGTTACGTGTATAGTTAGTTATACTGTGATTTAGTTATGGGTTGACACTGTTTAATGCCCAGTTCCTATAAAAATAAAACTAGTCGTTTTACTTACGGACAGGAGAATATCCCACTAGGCGTAAGTCAAAAGCGTTTCTATTATAAACGTGACGTTAACATAACTACCAAAACTTGGTTGTGATTGGTTGATTAGAACCGCCCGTTATGAAAACCATTCGTTAGTGTTATACTATGACGTACCGTCGTTTATAGAAACCGGGCATAAATAGACTAGCTGATGCTCAATTCCTATGGGACGAGTCTTTTTACTTACGGACAGTACAATATCCTACTAGGTGTAAGTCTAAAGCGTATTTATAATAAACGTATCGTTAACATAACATCCAAAACTTGGTTTCGATTGGTTAATTAATGCCCAGTTTCTATAAAAGTAAAACGAGTCGTTTTACTTACGGACAGTACAATATCCTACTAAGTACTGTACATCTAGCTTAGACCGCTCACACTTTTATGATTTGGATAGGTACGATAAATTAGTGCGGAAGTCGACGTGTAAAGTTCCGATAATCACATCGCCGTTAACACGCAACGCATGTGCATTAAATGCGTGTACCTAGTGAGTTGTTGTACATGCTATGGTTAGATACACTATGATTGGGTTAAACGCTGTGCTCTCTTTTTGGGATATCGTCATGTCACAGAAGGATAGTGCCGAGCGCGATCGGGAGCGAGAGAACCATTCAACTCCTGTCGCAGGAGTTGTCGCAGGGGTGGAGTGGTACAGTGACTTTCTTCCCCATGCATCTAGTGTCGCTGAGTACGACTAGCGGGGGCTAAATTGATTGTAAAGCTCCTGTGGTGTTCAGAACACATATTTATTAAAGGTTAGCACATAGACCTGTGGGGCGCTATTGTCACTTCTGTCACTTCAAACCTGTCAACTGTAACGAACGAACGCACTCGTTGGACTATGAGCCTACTTACTGATACTGGAGTCTTATATTTAATGCTCACCTATAACCATAGGACATAACAGCCCCATTTATGGAGATTGGAGCATTCTTACTCCCTTGTTATAAGTTCTACTCTGCGCTTGTGGACACCACTACTTCTTCGATCTATCGAAGGGCCGTAGTCCTGGGTAGTGTAATAAAATTATTAGTCCTGACTTAAATGGTTTAGATACGTCGAATGGCCGTAAGAAAGTCAAGGTATGAAGTACATACGTAGTACGCAACACATAAACATTACACACCAATATTTTAGAATGTAGTACGCTGTGTCTACGATGCAGGTTAGGTACTGTTAATTTCCCTTAATTTCTATGATCTAGGCAGGTTTGCTAGTCAAAGGCCTGAAGTCCCGGTAATGGCGACGGTGATAACATCGTATTCCGTTAGCATACGACATCACAAATGCAAGGCATTTATGCACACGTTATGCATTGAATTGATGCATTATGTATCGTTAGCCTATACAATCTGCTCCAACTTAGCTTTGATTTAGGTATACAATAAATCCTTTCACGTCCTACGATAGTTCTATAATACATGCAATTTGGCTTATACATATCGTTTATGTATTACATATTGAATTGGTATACTAGGCGTAATTAAACTGTTGTCTGCCTTGACTTAGCTATGATGTAGATAAGATGATCGGATATATACGTCTGTAAAGCTAGTTTAAGCTCCTCAAGAAACGTGCCTAGGCGTGGTATGCACGTTGCGTGTTGATAGCATTTAGACATCGCCTTGACTTTTATATTTAAGAGTAATCTACCTAAAGTTGAATGGATATATTGTGAATAGTCTATTGCGCCTGCTTAGTTTTTGCTATGGTGCTCACGATTTAGATCGTAAGGATTTAGAGCATCGTAGTAAAAAAATGAATCCTTTATAATATATTAGTTATTCCGCGTGGCCTCGCTCCCGTTGCATGTTATATCTAAGTTCATCAGATATAATGTAGGATTCCAATGGTAAAATATTTTTTCAAATCGGCTCAGAACTTGCGGAGCCTTTTCAATTCAAACAAAGACACAAAAAATCTAATCTTTCCTCTTTTTAATATTAGTGTAGACAACTTTAGATGTAGAATACCCTTGCATGGTAACAGGCAGACGCCTTTTTGCAAAGTGATTTAACATAGGCTCACTTTATTAATGACGCCTATAAAAATGTAAAAACAACTTGAGATATTAATTATGAGTTGACATTTAATCTAAAATGCAGATAATTAAATTAACTGCCTTTTAAATTGGATTCACATTTTTAAAGTTCGCGTCATTCGGTATGAATTTTGCAATTTAGCTTATTTTAATTGGTTTCAAGGAAATCCACTTGTGATCGTGATTATATTTTTTCTAGGAATATATCTTGTTGTAGAAATATATGAATTGTAGTCTATAATCATTAATTAGTCTTTCCGTTCATAACACCTGATTATAATTATTTTCTGAACCGCTTACATACCTTTATAAATTGCATATTGATGCTATAAATCTGACAAAATTAACAAAGAAGTGGGTTGTATCATATCTACTAAAACTAGGGTGTGTCCTTATAAATTAAAATATTGAATTTAATTTTTTTTTACGTTAAATGCATAGATATTTAATGAGGAAACCCTTAATTCAATGTTGTATCGCACATATCCTCACTCAAGCGCCTACACCTACCAAATAATGCTACATTATAAATCTTACAAAAACAACCGGGTACATTCAACCGGTATGTTAAATCATATTAACTATTCTAAACTATTCATAAGTACTTTGTATAAAGGTTACATGAATAAAAATATATTCTATTCTATTCTATTGACGTTCAATATCTGCACAGTTTCAGTGGTATGTCCTTAAAATATTGGACTTTAATCATTTTTGACGTAGAATTTATTGATACAAACTAAATATGAGTGCAGTTTCAATTTGGGATTATTGTATCGTACGCGGTACGTGTCTACACTCATTCAAGTTAAATAAAGCTTGCATAAACAAAGTGCATTCGTTAAAAGTAAAAAGCAATCATGGGTTAAGTGTGTCCTGTGCGGTCCTGACCATAAAAGGGCACCGCCAACTAGTTAGGTCAAAGACTTTCATACTGAGGTCTGCATTGCTGGACATTTGCCTACTCACGATGTGGACAAGGGGCTTTATAATAAAACAGCTCCAAAGAACAGTTTGTTTATAGATGTACGTAGTACGTACATAGATTGGTCTCAATAAAGTTTTTATATCAATTAATTTAAAATAATTATTGACACATTATAACACATATATTCTGAACATAGATAAATTATAAGTGGCGTACATTTTGGTTTGCCTTGCACTTTCCTAAAACCTAGTTTAGTATCATCACTAACGGTCCTTATTTGATTTAAAGCAAGTATTCTTTTCATTGAATAAAGTGGACTACGAAGCACGTTTATTAGTATACTAGCTTTTGCCCGCGGCTTCGCTCGCGTAGACTACAAAATGAACATAGTTGTTATAGAAAATATGACATTAATTATATATAATTTAATTTAACGCTCATTTATACAATTTTAAAATTCATCCTTAACCTATAAATATATTTTCCAGAACCTCAATAATGTATGAACGAAATACTTCTTTTTATTTATAGTCTAAAAGGCATTAATTCCTTTAAAAGTTTACTAAAAAAATAGAACAATTATTGAACCTTACAACCAAATAAAAACCTAAGATAAATTCCAAAACCTAAACGACGTATTAACAAAAAACTTATTTTTATTTATATCTAAAAAA